>CM049601.1:2361429-2385422 GCA_026979955.1 Megalurothrips usitatus
TAAGTGCCCTGCGTTTATAAGTGCCCTGCGTTTAAGGGCCGCAAAACCGTTTGATAACTCCATATTGCAGGGTCGTCAGTGCAAGTCCTGCACTTCCCGTGGTTCTTGCTGTCTTGTGATTTTTAACCCTCACAATCACGAGGCCCTGGCAAGCCCTAGCGTCAAGTATTTCTTGCAATGTGATAGTTAAAGCGACAGACAGACGGGCCCCATGGAGTAAAAAATACAGCGAGATGATGCAACAGAGCCCTCTTTATTCACGTAAGCACTTAGCCAAATTCACTGGCTGAACGATACACGCAGTTTCAAGTGCGTTAAACATCTTTGCAATCATGTTAAGATCCCTGCATTGGTTTAAATACAAGAGTAATTCGCGGACGGGTACTTCAGGAACCCCTTCGTCTTGCACCTTAAGTCGTTGCAGCCTGCGAGCATTCTTACGTGCCTGCTTACTCAGGCACTCCCAGAGCTTTATTTGACTTTCTACTCTTAACCTCTTGTTTCTCGGGAACGTTCGCAATAGTTCCGGTTCAAAGCACGTGCACTAAAGGAATAAAATTATAGCTGAAGTGTGGTTCCTCACTGTATAGCTAGAGCCTGCAGCCGTAAGGGCCCTAACAAACTCCGTGGGCAACGCAGGAGACATAAGTATCACCTCAGCTGTGGTTTCTTTAAGTCTACTCTGGCCCCAGGTTATGAAGCGGTGAAGCATGCGGGCATTCGCATAACACTGGGCCTCAGATGACGAACCTCGTTTGCGAAGAGCTGCTAAGTACTCTGAGGCAAAGTGATGTAGTTTGTCTTCGTGGAAATCGACCACAAATCCCGCTTCGGCCAGCCTTGCACGGGAGGCCTTCCTACTGATCTGTGTCACTCTTGCATCGCTATGCATGCTTGTGTTCTCACATGGTCCGATAGCAAGGTTATGCTTCTCAAAATCAACAACACGCACAAGGTGGGACTGCAGAGCCATCACGGCTGTATCGACACAGGCTTCAGATGAACTGTGCTTACCAAGTGAGGAACGGACGCGAGCCAGGGTCGTCTTTCTCCATCCATCACAGCTTAAATCTTTGCACCTCAGTAGATACTGTTCCATGTCTGAGCTGCTTCCATCGTAGCTATGAATCAACTGAGCATGACACTTTAAACGAAATAATGGTGGCAACGTGGTCACAATGATCCTCAGCGCAGCGCCACACGGGAGTCTGCAAATTGAATTAAAATATTAACACCAATTCGTTGAGGTTAGATGTACGTGCGTTACACGTGTAAGTCTCACCTTGTACGGCTGGTCAGGTACTGCTCCGTAAGATTGATTTATATCATTAACCTCAAGAGCAGGCTTAACCACCAGGATCTCACAATCATCATCACTGCTATCACTTGACTGCAAATGATAACTCAGAATTAATACAAAGCTATTCGTAGGTTAGGTTTGTCTTGTACCTGAGCAGCTTACCGTGGTGCTGTCGTGCCGAGCAGATGTTTGCAAATGCCTTGCGTGTTGTCATATGAAATGACAGAGCGCAGCACCCTCTGGTGTCAAAATCCATAAACCTGATTGACCGGAAGTTACTATGTGATCAAAATATTGACCGGAAGTAGAGTGAGGACATGCCGACTCCATTGGGGTACGGAAACAAAAGACTCACTTCCGTTCAAGGTCTTGGACTGTCACGAGCCATCACGAGCTATCACCATGAGAAAGTTTATTCGTCCCCCAGGACTGCCAGCCGGCTACCAGCCCTTCCGCCACATTGCATCCGGATGGGTAGTGTGCCGTGATCCTGTCGAGGCGGCCGCGAATCCTGCTCTCGACGCCCGGTTAGAAGTACGGTCTTAACCCTCTCCATCCGAGGAACCGAGGCTGGGCCGGCTGGCGCTTCGAGGGACGACAGGTGCGCTGGGATCCAGAGGCCGTTATTCCGCCGCGCCCATCCAATTGAAGTGTGCGTGTGAGTTTTTTTTAAGTGAGTTGAGAACATCCTGTACTGTAACCCGTAGCCCGAAGCCTAAGTTGAGTTAGGTTAACTGGCGTTGATGACGAAATGGCAATGTAATATACGTCCGGCTGCCACATGAGCGTAGCTTCGACCGGCCGGAAACAGCGACGCCCGCATGGCGTCCTACTGACTGTTTGGCCCCTTGGCAGAAGACAGCCGCCGGCAGGCCAAGGTAGGCGTGCGCCAGGCGTGCGCGAAGCGTTACGCCACGACGCGGTCTGGCGTACGCCTATCTTGTTTAGATCCCCAGTGCTTTAAAATGGCGTTCTGTCCGGACGCCGTTCTCAAGAACTTCGCCATAACCTTATACAAAGTGCTAGAAATTCAGAATCTACAATTCAACTTTGCAACTCTCAAGGCCTTGCTGAAGGAAATGCGTGAGGTTAATTTCGTCGTGGCGCAGGATGATTGGACTGGGTGCAATCCCATGTTCAGGCCATGGCTGGCATGCTGTAAGCATATTTGCCCTTCGCGTTCACCGGACAGTCTCAAGTGCAGAATGTGAGTTTCGCTTCTTGTGTGCAGCTGCCGTATACAGCGGATGGGAGAGGGACCTTTCCCCGTGCAATCGAGGGGACGCGGACGGCAGCTGGTCGTCAGGCACCGGGAGCTGCGGGAGGTTGTGTCAGAAATCTGCGAGCAGTTCTACCAGAAGCATGCTGACCTCGCCCGGCTGGTTCACAACATCCGTGTGGACCCCGTTCCAGAATCACCACGGCAGCGTCCTATTGATGTGAGTACTGAAAGTGTGGGGAAACCAGGACGATCGTGTCAGTAGGAAGGACATTCGTGTCGGGTGAGACGTTCGCGTACGCTTCACGACAGGAGCGTGGACGATCGTGTTGGAAACCAGGACGATCGTGTCAGCAGGCTGGACGCTCGTGTGGGGTGACACGTTCGTCCCGGGACGATCGTACCGGTTTTCCATACAAATTTGTTTGGCTTTTCCAGGAAACCGCCCAACTCGCAGTGCTGCAGGGAATGGCAGCGCAGCTCCGGCGAACCAACGCTGGCACGCCGCCGGCCCATGTGTGTTTCGGTCGTGGCAGCCCTGACCCGTCGACGTCCTCCGAGAGTATGGCTGCGCCGACCATGCCCGGAACTATGTCTCCCGCCACAGTGCAGAGGATTGTCCTGGGGAGTCCCGCTGCCCCCGGCAACCAGCCCATGGAGGGCGCCAGCCCCCCTCCCCGGAATCTCACCCCGGGCTCCGTGCAGAAAGTGAGTCCTCGTCAAGGCGCAACGCCCCGCATCTCCAGCCCGGGCTCCGTGCAGCAGTGCAGTCCCGCTGCTGGGGTCGCAACGCCCCGCCCCGGCTCGGTGCAGGGAATCGTCGCCATGCCAGATCGTCCAGCCAGTGTGAGTAGATGTTCCTGTGGGAAAGTACTATCGAGCGGGTTACCTAGACGATCGTGTCACCCTACACGAACGTCCAGCCTATTGACACGATCGGCCTGGTTTCCAACACGATCGTCCACGATCAGGAGCTTGTTACGTTTTTTAATTGTTGCTGCTTCCTTGTGTTAACAGATTCCTCCGAACCTGGTGAATGACGTCCTTACTTTCTTCAAGGGCGAGTCTGGAGAAACCCCTGCCTTTGGAGGCCTAACGGCAGGCATGGACGTGCGATTCACGGCGTATATCACCGGCCTCCCTCCCGTGGAGGTCATGAGGGTGAAGATCGTCCCAGCACCAGCAACCGGGCCCACGGCAGGGGACACAGACGCGGCAAAGTCTTTGTACCAAAATCTCATCAAGGAGGTCATCGACTCCGTCCCAGAAAGTCCAGTCGCCGCAGTTAATGCCATTAAGGAATGCTGGTACAAGTATTTCTGTAAGGCGGAGACGCCCGAGGTATGTCCTTCCCTTGTTAGTAGCCAAGTACGCCACAGTATCCTACAGTGTCATTTATTAATTATTTCTCTTTTTGGCAGACGATCCAGGGAAGGGCTTACCTTATCTTGAAGCCAGACACATTGGATGCGGTGTGGTCCTTTGAGCCCGTCAAGTTGGATGGAGTCATCACTTTTCAGCAGTTGCTGCAGAACTTCTCGCCCATATCAACCACGAACGGTACTAGGTACATCACCCACATGAATTTGGTCAAGCTGACCAGGAAAGGATTTCGGTGAGTACGTTTGCTGCTTGACAGATGAGCTCCATCGTGAGGGAAACCATAACGATTGTGTGGGAAACCATAACGATTGTGTGGGATCTGACAATGATTTGTGTTTTGTTTGCAGGGCCACATTGCAGCATCTCATTGTTTTCGAGATGTGTATAACGCTCTTCGGCTCAGAGAGAAGAGACGAGGTCGACATAGACGATTTCATGCGGCTAGTGGTGATGCTGCTCCAGTCAACCAATACCTTACGGTGGGTCAGGCCCACTAACGTGGTGAAGAATCCATACCCGACGCACGGCAGTGCAACATCCATTTGGCTGGTAGGTTTCCATTCCTGTGCACGTAATTAACGAAATGCCAAAGAGCATTACTAATGTTTTTCCCCTCTTGCAGAGTGTGAAACCTGGTGACTCCCTCTTTCAGGATCAATTCAAGAACAGGAAGATGTTGAAGTTCCTGACCAAACACGTCACGTACAACAGGAAGCCCTTGCAGTAGGATAACTTCGAGACACAGCCTGTCTCCTTCACAGGGGTCGTGCAAAAGCTTGATCAACTAGGAGCAGCCAGCTCCTTCCATTGTCCCTGGTGCAATTCTATTTATGAGAGTAGGACCAACAGAAGGGTCCACTTCACGCAGTAAGTTGGAGGGGAATGCTGGCCGATCGTGTGGGAAACCATCACAATCGTGTGGGAAATACATGTTTTGCTCTGTTTCCAGTTGCAGTGAGAGAATTAAACTCGAAGTGACGAAGGCAGCCGCGGACACTACGTCCGACCTCGTTGCGGCGGGACATGTCGTGATTGGGTCTTCCCTTCTCAGCGCATTTGTGACCTTCGCAGCGAAGAAGCTAGCGGGAGCCTCTAAGGAGGGGGCCCTGTGTGCACTTGTAAGTTGTCTCTTTAAGTATGATTCGTGTGGGGTGCTAGACGATCGTGCTGGTTTCACCATACTTACCCATCCGTCCCATTTGCCTGTACAGGCTCCACTCCTGGAGACCCTACGGTATCTCGTAGTGGACAAAGATATCATGACTCCGACGGGTTATCTCCTCAAGGAAATGGGCATTACCGGCACCACAATGGACCTCACGCAAGTCACCACTCTGAAGGGAATGTCCAGGGATCAGCTCAGCCCATACACCAGCAGTGACGAAGAGGAATCTGCCACGGAGGAAGCGGACCTCCGCAGATTTGGTCCTCGGCCTAAAAGGGCCAGGAAGGAGATGGCAGCAAGCAACCCTCCACCAGGCTCAACCTTTAGGAGCAGGGACAAGAGCAAGAAGGATACGTCGGTCTCAGATCTAGTGTCATCCTCTGATACAGAATCTGATAATTGAATCTGTATTTCTGTTATGGAATCAATAAATTTGTTTTCTATGTTTTAAATATTAACCCTGAATTTGTGTTCACTGACCTATGCTACCCACATGTCCACTTTGAATAATGAACTATTCACACTCCATTAGTACCACACACGTCCACCTGTGGGGAAGTGCAGCACATTTGTGACACGATCGTCCAGGATCTAATTGAACCTGACACGATCGTCCCAGATATGTGACACGATCGTCTCGGTTCTAATTCAACCTGACACGATCGTTCTGGAAAAGTGACACGATCGTCCGAGGTCTGTCGTCCTCACTCCTTCCCTTTTTGCATCCACGGGAATTAATAGTGTGCCCTACCATCGTCTGATATTGTAATAAATTTAATTTATTACCACTGAATTTCGTCTACCTTTGCCACACGATCGTGCTACTTTCATTGATATGTCAAATTTATGGGAAAATGCCACTTTCTCCACAAACACTTTAGGCTCGGTTTCTTTATCTTTTTTATGCTTACTGGCTGAGCCATACCCGATCGTGTCACTTATTTTGTACCCTAACCTGTACGATAGTGCAGCAAGGTTACACGATAGTGCGGGAAAGTCATACGAATGTGTCTGAAACCTATAGTGTTGCATCTGGGACGATCTAAAAAAGACGAGACAATATTCGTCTGTCAAAAATGTCAGTTTTTCCAAATTTGCTTGCAGTTGGCAACTTTAAATTTTGTTCTTCTTTTGTTTGAAGGACACGTTCGAATATAGAGAGAGAGAGTCAAAGAATTTACAAAGAGAGCACCTAATTTTCTGATGCGTATCTGCGCGGGGTGTGGTGGCGAGAATGAAAGATAGACATCCCGGCATCCCAACATGGCCGAGGTTTGGCATTTCGGTGAAGCTCCAAAAGAGCCTACTGAGGAGGATGTGCAGAAATTGCACGAGGCGTTGGAGAGAAATAGGGCCCTGAGGAGGGCGCAGATGTCACCTAGTGAGGTGAAATTTTTGGGGTCCCTGCACAATGCCCCGTGTGCCGGGGTAAGGGACCCAGTGGACTTGGGAGCCGCTTTCTCTTGTGGAAAGTTGGTTTGTCCACATCATGGCCATTATGTAGCTATGAGGGAGGCCGAGCGGAGAGGCCGAAAGCGCAGAGCGTCCTAAGTGCATTTTTGGGGCCCTCCTTCGGAGGGCCAAGAATCTCTCAATAACTCCCCTGGGACGATCTCTCTGGGCAAATCGGCCTCCCTCATCATGGCTACATAGTGCGATTTGTACCCCACGCGAACGCGAACGCAAAAATCGAGGATCATAAATTTAATTCACTGCACAGCTGCAATAAGCACATATTTACCTGCAGGTTGTGATCACCAGTCAAGATCCATCTCACCCAGTTGATGTACAATGCGCTATTCAGCACCTAGAAACCACGGAAAAGGGGGAAATCTATGAAAATGAAACAATCACATCTAATCCTGTTGCCGGTGCATCTAACGGTCGAGATCTTTGTGCAGCGCCATCTTCCATGAGCCTGCAACAGGTGAGATTTTATTAATGTAAATTGAAATGGTCATAAATTTACTTCACTGCACAGCTGCAATAAGCACATATTTACCTGCAGGTTGTGATCACCAGTCAAGATCCATCTCATCCAGTTGATGTACAAGGCGCTATTCAGCCCCTTGAAACCACGGAAAGTGGTGAAATATGTGAAAACGCACCCACATCTGTTCCTAAAACAGGTGCATCTAACGGTCAGGACCTTTGTGAAGTGCCACCTTCCATGAGCCTGCAACAGGTGAGATTTTTTAAATGTAAATTGCAATGATCATAAATTTACTTTACTGCACAGCTGCAATAAGCACATATCCACCTTCAGGTTGTGTTCACAACAAGCCCAAATCTGGCTCCTGTTAATGTAACAGGTATTATTGAGCTCCAGGAAACGGCGGAAGGTGATGTAGGCTGTGATAATGGGACAGTTTTATCCGTGCCTGAAACTTCTCCCGAAGAATACCTGCGGCAATATGTATGTCCGAAAAGAATTTTGTCTTTATTGACGCGTTAAAATTGTAAGTGTGTTCAATGGTATTGATCTGCCGCAGGGGCTGCTGTTTAAAGCTCCAGGAGCTTCCGCGCCTTCACGGGTTCCTGATGTGTCAGTAGGTCCCCGTCTAGCACCAGAAACTGTGAGCATTTTCAAAAAATTAGAAGAAAACCTTCTTAATAAAGTTAACTCAGAATTCAAAATAAAAATATACAAACCTAATGTGTTTTACTTCATTCTTTAGGTCAGCGATTCCGATTCCGGCTGCGATGCCCCAAAGCCGAAGCCCGTTGTGGACTGCCCGATGGAGAGCTCTTCAAGTGAAGATCAAGAAGCATCAGATGCTTTCGGCAGGGATAGCGAGAAGAAACAGAAGGAAAAACACAGGAGGCTTACTGCTGTCATCAAAGCATTTTTCGCTGCAACAGACAGTTCCGTTGTGGAAATACGTAAGTGCGTTTGTGATTTTGAAAACGGCACAGACGTACTCCGAAAAAAAGTTTAATCATTTTTGCTTACCTTTGTTTATTTTTCTCTCTTATAGGAGTCTCGCCATTGGATGCCAAGGTCTTAGAGGCCGTCCGGCAATTGCTGGATGATGTTAGGAACAAAGAAATGGAAAAGGCTGTGCGAAAAGGCGCGAGGATGCCAAAAACTGAGCCCCCTAAATTCGAGCAAGTGAGAGGTCTATAGCTTGCTCAGAAAAACATTTGAGAATGAAATAACAGACATCTGCGTAGGTTTCTTTATAACTCAATTTGTGTGGTCACTTGTAAAATTACTTGGTAAAATTTTTTCGTTTATTTTCTTACAGAAAAAGTCCCAGAAGAAGCTGAGACGTCATCCAGTTCATCTTCCACAAGCAGCGATGAATCTGAAAAGGAGGCAGAAAAACAAGAAAAAGATCTTCCTAAAGTTATTGCTCTCGTGGACGAGGGCGCCTCCGAGGTACGCTAGTAAATTTTTCGCATTTTCGGTTGTGTGTAACTTATTGTGCGGCAAAGAAATCAAATATTTATTTTTATTTATTTTAGCCGAAGGGCAAACAGGCCCTCGAAAGGCCCCTCGTCCAGGGGACCGCCCTTGTCCACTCCGCTTCTACTACTGTGATACGTCAAATTTGACTAAGCACCTGAAGAAACAGCATGATGCAGAGATAAAAGAGAAAGGAACGACCGTAAAGGCACTATCTCAGAGAGCCTCCAATGCCACCCGAGGGGGCATTCGAGCCATAAACGAAGATGATTTTCTAGCAGCTTTTAAATCAGGTCCAGAGCCGGTAATTTATCTTCTGTTCAAATATAGCGTGGTTGTCCACAAGCAGGCAAACCTTTCAGATTGTGAGGACGACGCCCTTGACTGCGACGATGAATCCGACGACCCTGGTATGTAAATGGCAGAAAAAATCGTTAATGTTAATACGTTAATTATGATATTCTAATAAATAATTTGTAAATAAAAAATACTTGCACTTACCGCACATTTGTTTGCCTGATTGCAGTGGAAACTGGAGGTCGGAATTATAGGAGAATTGGCCTCCCCGTCGCTGACGAGACCCACGCGGTCTGCCAGGGATATCTTGCAGAGAAAGGGACCACTGCAGCAAAAATGAAGACACACAAATTATACCTCCTGCACGTCAGGAGGTGCATTGGATTTGTGGAAAACAAACTGAAAAAAAAGAAAGAAGACAATCCGTATTGGGCGTTGCTTCAAACTGAGGAAATTATTGAGCGCCTCAACATGATGAGGCTCAAAAAACCCCAAGGCGATGAATTCGGAACCGGAGACAGTCCTGGCTGCTCCCAAAAATGTGCGCCGGGTCATGGAGGCTCTCCTAGACTCCAGTACGGCAAAAACTATAAAGGATGAGTTGACTCAGTCCTCGAAGAAGATGGCGAAGTACATCGCGAGTGTCTTGCAGCCCGCTGCGGATGAGCAGAACCGCGAGGAAAAAGTAAAAAGAGGGGCTAAAATGGCGCTTATGTCGAATTTTAGAACATTCCTGGATGCTAAAAGGGCCGATGCCTTTGTAAACCTAGACACACTGGATGAGTTCGTCAAAGAGAATGATGGGAAGTTCCCACTGGCCGCAAGAGGCAAATTCCCACTTCTCACAGGAAAGGCACTCACCTTCATTACAAAGTATTTAGCTGTTTCCGTAGTCTCGTGCGGTAAACGGGCCGGGGTGGCCAGCACAATGAAATAGTCAGAATGGGACGACTAGCGGGAAAAAAAATTTTTTCGTCACCATCAATGTTGCAGATCACAAAACGGCGAAAAATTGTGTTGCCAGTTTTGGCATAATACCAGTTGACCTCCCGATCTGGCAACGGTATGCCGCTGTAAGTAATAATTGTTTGAATTATGTTTATTTATAAATCACACTTCAGTCGATAATTATAAGTTGCAGAGGAGAAAATTAAAACATAGACTTACCTTATATAACAGCTGTTTTTCGTTTTACCTTAATTTGCAGGTGAGAGCAGTCATGTGCAAGCCAGACGGTAACCCACCATCTGACTTGTTCCTCCTGAACAGCGCTGGCAATCCAGTGCAGGATATTTATACAGAGTTCCATATAATGTTCCCTGAAGGGGGATCTGCCCGAGACTTTAGGCAGGCTGCCGCAAGTAACAAAAACTCCGTAGACGCCGCAGTGGCTAGAAATCTACCCGACGCCCTAGATCATTCTCTGGGGATGGAAGACCGGCGCTACAGGCTTAATAACCCTGACAATACTGTTCAACAAACTTAAGCAGTGTAGCTTACACGCAAAAGCTTAAGGAGCTTTTACCAAGAGCGTGTGAGCTGTTCCCTCCCAAAGATAATTTTGAAATGCCAAAGGTTCGCAAACTGACAGCAAAGTGCCTGAAATTTTTGGGACTCAATAGGGACACGACATTTGAAATCCCTGAGGTGTTTTGGAGGGAACTAAAACAGCAGTGGATCAAACAGACCGCGCCATTGTTTATCAAAAGTTGTGCCCAGAAATTGGCTGAAGCCAAAAAATTTGACCTAGAAGGTTTGAAGCTGGATCAAAACCATACATGGGTCTCAAAATGGCGAATGATGGAAGATGATATACGCAAATTGTTTGATGTGGAGATGGTAACGTACTGTTAAGTAGAGGAGGCGGAATGAGAAAGTTGGGGAGTTGTGGTTAGCCGTGTATTGACTCCAAGAGAGCGTTGTACAGAATGGCACCGGTCGGAGAGCGGCGCCTGCTTTTATAGGCCACGAGAAGATAGAGAAGGAGTGAAAGACGTTAGTGCCTTGTCTAGCCACCAGGGGGCAGCATGGTATAATGCTAGTTAGGTTACTAGTCCCCAGGGGGCGACACTGTATAAAGATGGCGTGTAGAAAGGTAAACAAAGAAAAAGGTTATGATGCCCAAGGTTATGAACTAGGTATTTAATACCTGCTCTACGTAACACCACTCCCTTCTTTTTAAACTTCTTCTTCTCTTTAAAAGGCCTTCACAAACTAAAATTTTACACTTTGTCAATAATAATTCCTGTCTGCATCCATTTTAAGTAACGCGTTACACTCAGTTGAGCTCGATTCCAATTAAAATCTGACCAAACTGCTAACTAAATGTCAACTCTACACCTGTAAGAATCCCATTTCCACTTTGACACATCTACGTGCTGATCTGGGTTGTCCAGGCCCAAACCTCAAAGCTTCCATGTTCTAACAAAAATAAACAAAAAGAGTGACTGGATCCTTGACACACTGTGTGCTGAGCTGAAACCGTTTCATCGAGTGTATCATGGCCCTAATACACATTTTCGCACGTTCAAACCCTTCACTTTAAGGGTTCAAATAAGATGCTACTTCGATGCAGTATTCATGCTCATAGATCCAATCAAAGCCAGAAATTAGATCTTGAAACTGCTTGCTGATGCTGTTGACTCGTAGATCTCGATGATTTGGTGAACCTCTGTGTCGTTGTGGAAGAAATGGTTGTATTTCTTGAGGACTGAAACACAAACACACTTTGCACAGTATTTTTGTTTACATTACCCTTAACCTGTTTTCAGGTTATGGTGCCTACACCTTGGTGCCATGCTGACCTGTCACTATCTAAGCTGACCTATCCACTTAAAACTATCTTACAAACTAGACTTATTCTAGGGCACCGTTTTTAACTAACTAAAACTTGTTGTCTTCCGTCGAAATTTTGTTATGTGTGTCATTACTTAACTCGTATAGTTTTCCTCTCCTCCGAATGAAAAGTTGTGACGTTCGCTGATGAGTGGCTGCGCCGCGATGGTCTCAAGTAGACTAGACGAACAGCCTCTTGTCGGACAGCTGTCCATGGAGTATTGGATAGCGGCACAGTACATCGAGTCGGGCTCCTTGGTTCGAATCCCAGTTGGGTCCTGGTGATTTTCGGCCATGGGGCCCCGTGATGATTGACGTGTGATGGTTTGTTTGCGCCTCGGTCACATCCTCGATGTTTCCTTGCTGCTTTGCGGTTGATGCATTCCCGGACACCACCTTGTCACACGTACCAATGGCTGTTCTGCAAGAACCTTGCCCCAAATTATACCAAAGTGTGTATTGACTTGTCCAATCGCTAATCCAACTCCTTCGGTTAAGAAGCAACCGAGAGCGGTCGTTGATAAGGGTGGCAACACTGCTCAAACTCTAACACCCTTTTTGCATTTACATTGCAATTCGCCCGCCCGAGCGTGTCATAAGGCACGCCGGTCGGGTCACTTAGTAGCCTTGCGCCGTGGCCTGGCGGTGGGGTGCGTGCTCGGGGAGTGGGGAGTCGCCGGTTCAAACACGGGCGGCGCCGTCATTCCAATGAGAACTTCAGGCAAACCAAAGCAGTCACTAGCTAGTGGTTACTTCGGTCTGTCCCATAGAGTTTTCCCTGGTTGACGTTAACCTGACCCACCCGGCAATTATGGTCGGGATCACTCTCCAACTCCCTATCACCCCAGTCGGCTGGAGGACCGGATGCATTCCCGCCGGATCCAATGACGGTCGCCTGCCAAGCCACATTTTGCAGACTCAAGTGTCACACAGCAAAATTTTATTTATCTTGCACTCCATTGCATTTATTTTCCTTGCTGTATTTACACCTGCTGCAAACATTAGTTTTATAAAACTAATTCACCAAAACTCTAAGACATGCTATTTAGAACGTTCAGTGACCCTCTGAAAGTCTTTATTTGCAGCAAGTCGTTTGAATTTCGGTTCCTTAGTCGATTTTTTTTAGTATGAGAAATCTTTGTGTACACGAAACTTTACAGATAGTTGCTGATTTGACCGCTGTGGTCTCTTCCTTTTCCACTCGGGGAATCCCTTTTTGTTCAAAATACTTTCTTACGGATTTTCTAAAATATTTATTTACGAAATCTGACACTCGCTTTGAGTCAACTCCATGCGTCTCGATTATATCGATATGGTAACTCATCTCTGCCCCTCCACCTGTCTTCGCGGGCTTTCGTGTCGCGTTTGTCTGTCCGGTTACCCGTGTCCTTTAGTTTGCATTGTTGTGGTTTCCGCCCCAACGGTCGCTGTTGTGTCTGTAGCGTGTGAAGGTTCCTTACGTTATATTTTGTGTGTTTTGTGTTTGGGTTGCTACCATGGATCGTTTTGCTATAGTAGAGCAGGACTGTAATGTCGAGGTTACTATGAGTGATGACGAGAGTGAGGCTTCTATTAATTTTATAGAGGTTGTGCCAGGACCGGTGTCCGAGGCCCTGTCGGATGAGGCTTGTACTCTTGCCGATCCCGCTCCTGCTAGTCCCGCTCGTACAGCTTTAAATGATTTTAATGCTGCAGTAGCGGCTGCACCTCAACGCTTATTGCATCGTGTGCCTGACGCTCATCGACGTCGCCATAGGCGCCCTGCACGTCGCTTGATTCCCCATCGCCGTAGGTTTTATCGACCCCCTTCACCTCTGGGTCTTGTACCTGTAAGGCGTCCTGTTGCTCCAGTAGAGAATGCTCTGCAGCCTACGATGAGAACTGCTTCCTTAGTGAGGGTTGTAGCGTTCCCCATGGCAATACCAGGCTTGCCCTTTTTAGTAAATGTAAGTTGTATTATTATTATTATTATTATTATTATTATTTTATTATTATTATTTATTACTTGCTAATTTTTTTTTAAAGGTTTGTGCTAACTGTGCCCTTTCCACGAGGCCCTTCCTTTTTCACGGGTTTATTCTTCCTGGTGTTTTTATGATTCTTCGTGAGATCGTGTTATCTCAGGATTTCTTGCGTAATTCCCAGAGACTTACGTGTTTCCTCCAGTCCGATGAATGTTTGAGGAATTGTTTTGTAGTTTTAGACGATAGGGTCCCTTTTGATCACAATGAGAATGCCTTTGGGTCTTATTTTTAAGAATGTTTTGTTCTTTTTTTTTTAGGTGAACCCAGCCCAGTACTGTTAAGTCTATTCTTGCTTGTTATTATGCATCCTCTTACTTTTCCTCTATTTTGGTGTTTGGTGGCTAGTCTGTTTTTATTCTCCGGTAGTTGGTGGTGAATTGTTTGTTTGTGTTTTTTTTTTAATGCCTATGTTTCATGTTTTGATTTAGTCTTTGATGATGCTTAAAGGTGTCTCTCATCTTGGTTTATGGTGATTAATGACTGACTCAACATGTATCCCTGTTCCATTGACTAAACTCTTTACCATACTAGTAATGTGTTCTATTTTATTTATTTATTTATTCTTTATCATTACGATCTCACTACTGCATGTTTCACTCAATCACTGGTGCGAATGTCGTATTCACTTGACTTGCAATGTCAATACTACTGCTACGTTTCACAGCCCTTTATTTATAGTGTCAGGAATCATTTGGTTTTAGAATGATAAGACCATGGTGTTTCATTAGAATATTTTAATGAACAGTTTTATTACAGTTTTATTACTTACAGCATTAAGCACAACACAGGTAATACAGGTAAACATAGGTAACATAAACATTCATGGTATTAAATAGAACAGTAATGGTATAGAAAGAACACTCATATGACACTTGTGACATTACATTTCTGCATTTTAAGGGTCATATTTTTCAACTCCCAAATTCTTCTGCATTTCCTTCACTTTGCTTTGCACATCTATTCTTATACTTTTTGAAAAGTCACATTTTTTCATTTGGTTAATCTCAGCATTTGTGAATGTGGTTTCAATATTTTCATCCAGAGATGATTCGAGTTTTCTTACTAAATTTACACTCAAGTTAGTGCAATTAGATGGAGTATGTCCCCTTCCCAAACAGTTTCTGCAGCGTTTTGAAACTTTCTTGGTCAAAGTTGGTGCATACAAGATACTTCTACTTACATCTGTAGCTTTCCCTGCTTCATTTTCCTTACTGATATCTACGCTTTCATACACAATCTCACATTCGTTCGCATCATTGCACTCTTTCACAGTCTCTTCTAACCTTATTACTTCTACTTCCTTGCATTGCCCGTCTATCTCCTTCTCTAAATCCTTAATCATCTCCGACAGCTCCAAACTTTCTCTCGTCTTCTCTTCCACTTGCCTCATTCATGTCTCGATGTCGATGTTGTCCTCTTCTATCTCCATCTCCTCTATCTCGACTGGCTCGTCTTCTTCAATTCCAATCAACAGTACTAGTTCTTCTAGCACGTCTGTCTCCTTATCGTCTTCTTTGTCTTCTATGTTTGTCTCACTTTCTTTAGTCTCCATCTCCTCTTTCTTGTCTTTCTGCTCTTGTTCTTTTATCACTGCCTGCAACTTGCAAATTTCATCTTCCAGTTTCCAAAAATTCTTGTCTTCTTGTTCCGTCTCCACTTCTTCTACTGTCCAGTCTTGTTCTCCTTCCCACAAACTATTGAATTCTTGATACATCTTCTCTTCTTGCTGCTTTTCTTGATTTCTTGCCTCTTTTCCATCTCCTTTTCTTTCAACACTTTTCTCACAACACTGGCACAATGAAATTTTACAGACTCTCTGGTCACACCACTCTTCACCACAGATGAGTATTTCCCTCTTCCCGTTCGATTAATTTGTAGTGCTTCTTGCCTGAACGGGTCCTGGAAAGGCTTCGTTGGCCTTCCCTTCTTCACCGGCACGGCTCCTTGTGGTGTAGATACCCCGCGTCTCGGTGATTGTGGCTGGATGTTCTCCAATGGAGACTGGTGTGCCACAACTCCTTCCGCGTTAACTTTCTTCGGAATCTTGAAATCCGCTGGTTTTCTTGCAACCCACTTCCTTGGTGCCATGTTCACTTGAGAAAGGACGCTATCTTAACAATAGGTTTCCCGAGATACTCTGCGTGTTGCTACTCCCGTCATGCACCATTTAATTTTTCGCGGCTGTTCTTGACTTGACGTTGGCGGTGGGCCGGATCTTCTGTGCCGTGACAGTGTAATCCAACCTGCCGTTCGTTCGTTGTTTACTATATGAAAGTGAGCCACGCCGCTGTTACTGAATCACATTCACTGTCTTGTGGAGTATATGCCGCTAGTTTATCAATGTGGACTATCATTTTGGTGTATGGTGGAGCATCATCTCGGATTTGGGCATTACAATCATTGATTATGTCAGTCACGGTGAAGGGTCCTAACCAAGGTGAGGTTAATTTTCTCATTACACCCCTCTGGGTATTCTTTTTGTAATAGTAAACCTTATCCCCTACTTTGAATGGTGACAACATTGCTGTCTTATCATACAATTGTTTCATCCTTTTTGCAGCTTGCATTTTAGATTCTCTTACAATGTCATGAATTTTTGTGAAAGCCTCTCTTACAAACAAGGGATATGCGGTTTTATGATGGCTCCAATCATCTTCACATGGCGGAGCTCCCCTTTCCATATGCAGAGTCCTCATTGGTGCTCCAAACATTATTTCATAAGGTGAACACTTGGTAACCTCGTTTGGAAGGCTACGGTAAGCTTGTGCTATAAAGGGTAAGTAATCCGGCCACGTCAGAGGATTGTTGCCTTTTAACAATGCTAATTGTAACTTTAACGTTTTGATCCACCTCTCCACTTTGCCATTGGCCTGTGGGTGTTTGACTGAGATTTTGTACTTCTTAATTTGATACAAATTTGCCACTTCTCTCATTGTTTCTGATAACATGTTTTTGCCTTGGTCTGTCATCATGGAAATTGGTGAACCAAAAACGGAGAATACATGAGTTACTAAAGCTTTGGCCACTTCTGGTGACCTTTCACCACGCAGTGGTCCTACTACTGGCCATCCCGAGAATGCTTCTACTGCAACGAGTATGTAAGTATACCCTTCTTCAGATGCTTTAAATGGTCCGGCTATGTCTACATGCCATCGACCATGGAGGACTCCATCCTGGAATATTTTCATTGGTGGTTTTACTCTATGTTTTACTCCTTTAAAGCGATTGCACACTAAGCAATTATATAAACACCATTGAATGTCATTTTGCATTCCTGGCCACCAAAAGAATCTTTGCATGTGAGCTACTGTCTTATGTATTCCAAAATGGTTAACCTCCCCAAGTTGCTCGTGATAATGTTTAACAGTATTTTTAACATGTTTTGAAGGTAACACTAATTGATATTGGTCTTTTTCAAGCTCTCTAGTGATATGCACAAACTTTCTAAATAGAAGACCATCTCTAATGACAAGAGATTTCAATTGATGCCACAACGTCCTAGTTTTGTTACTGAAACCTACAATATCTTGGAAATCTGGACGCTTTCCCTCCTGGACTGCAACCATTATTAGCATTATGTCATCATCAAGTATCTGGTCCTTTCTAAGTTGCTCTAGGGTCAGACCATCTGCTACAATATTTCCCCAGTTAACCATAACATTTTCTACTGACACAGGTAAGGTTTTAAGATTTTCTACCACAGCCAAATTGCATGGTGCACACAAGTTACTTTGTGGCTCTTTTGGTTTTGTTACATTTATGGAGTTCCAATGATACATATGAATGTTCATGCCTGTATTTGCAAAGACCTCTGCCATGAGATTTATTAACGTTTTATAATTTAGTTGGTCTCTACGACAAGAGAACTCAGGCATAGTCCATAAATATTATTGTGTACAAGCCAATCTCTTAGATAAATTAAAGCTATCCTGACTTGCTCGGGTGTTGGTTTTTGAAAATATCTCATCTTAGTGATAACATTAACTATCAGTCTTTCTCCTCTCTTTGTAGGTACTAGACCCGGACAGGTCCTGTAAACATTCAGGAATTCTGTTTTGACATTAAAAAGGTTGTCAATTTCTTTAGCAATGCCTGCTCCCATTTTGCCATCCAGGCTTACAGCATGAATGATTGGTAAGCTAGGATTACTTTCAAAGATTGATCCTTGTACATGAATAATCTTAAAATTATTGATAATTTCTATCATAACATCATTGGGAATCTCATTCATTCTTTCTACAGTGGTATGCCTTGCGGCTGCTATTTTCTCTCTCTCTTCTATTTTTGTACATTTAATACAATCTTTTTCGCAGGGTCTTTGAGGTCTACGACTGAGTGCATCTGCATGTCCTATGCTAGTTCCTTTTACGTAAACTACTTGAAATTGGTATGGTGCCAACTTCTCAAGCCATCTGGCCAACATGCCAGTGGGATTTTTGAAACTTTTTAACCACTGTAATGCAGCGTGATCAGATTTCACCAAAAATGGTGCTCCTGCTAAGTAATGATTGAAAGCTTTTACTGATTCTACTAGAGCAAGAAGTTCACGGTGAGTTGCACAATAATTTCTCTGGGCTGTATTTAGTATTTTTGACCAGTAAGCTATAGTTACATTTTTACCGTTTTGTTCTTGACTCAAGACTGCCCCTAAGCCAGTTAGGCTGGCATCAGATGTCAACGTAAAAGGTCCCTTTGTTACATCTGGTGTTCCCAACACTGGAGGTGTTGTGAGCAATTGTTTTATTCTTTTGAAAGACTGTTCACATTGCTCAGTCCATTCAAAACTTATTTTTGACCTTAGCAATCCATACAAAGGGGATGCTTCCGTTGCCAAATGTGGCACATATTTAGTATAATAATTTACTAACCCCAACCATGATCTTAATTCTTTCTGGTCATTTGGTCTTGCCCAATGCAGTATTTTATTTATCTTGTTATCATCTGCCTTAATACCATGTTCTGACAACTTATGCCCCAAATATGAAATTTCCTTTTGAAATAATTCACACTTCTTTGCTTTCAACAGGAATCCAGATGCTCTCTATTGAAAAACGCTTCTAAGCGCTGCAACATGACCTCAAAGTTATCCCCGGCTATACAAACGTCATCCAGGTAAACTGAAACTGCATCGCCCAAATCATTGTCTGGCTTTGGCTCTTTAGCTGGTGTAATTAGTCTATCAGTGACGCACTGAAAAGCTCCAGGTGCTGCTGACAACCCAAAACTTAGTCTTGTAAATTCAAACTGTCTGCTTGGCAATCCCAAGTCTTCTGGTAAAATAATTGCAGTTTTTGCTTGATCATCGGGATGTATCTCTAGATTATGATAGCCATGAGCCAAATCAAATGCGTGATACAGTTTCTTTCCACCCATATGCTGCAACAAGTCCTGTACCCTTGGAATGGGTGTTGCAGGGATTCTTGTTATAGCATTTAAAGCTCTATAGTCAATGCAGACTCGTACCTCTCCCGTTTTCTTTAAAACACAAAGAATAGGAGAAGACCAAGCCGATTGACTAGGCACGATTGCTCCTTGTTGCAAATACTTTAGGAATGTTTCTCTAACAGCTTCCCTATCATGTATGGGAACTGGCCTAGCATTTTGTTTAATTGGAGGATGGTCTCCAGTGTCTATTCTAAATTTTAGCCATGGACATTTACCAAAAGTGGTGTTGTCCTTTGCAAACACATCTGAGTGTTTTCTTAAAAGACTCTCTAAAGCTTTCTTTTGCTCTGGATTGAGCTCCTTACACCTATCTGCTAACTCTTGCAAATCTTTTGGTAATGGTTGGTCATCTGGAATGACTTTACTTGGTTCTATTATATACTCAGCATCAGTAAATGGTTTAGTTTCGTGTTCCACAAATGTCATTAAAGTGGGAATATCTTCCTCATTTTCTTCTTCATAATCGCACTCATTTTCTTTATTTGTTACAGAATTATGATACTCCATTGGGCGCATGAGATATACTTCTCCAAGGATCGCATATTTTGGAACTTCAATGCATTTATCTCCCATATTTTGCAAAGTTAAATTTATGGGCGCTGTCACACATGGGACAACCCCTGACTCTACTATTGCAGATGCAGGTAATCTGGTAACTTTATTTCCCATTAGTGGAGTTGTTGAAAACACTCCTAAACGAATATTTCTTTTTGGTTTAAAATCTTTGCGGTCTGATTGTATCACTTTCTTCCCTTCTTTTTCAATTTCCTTCTCTTTTTCATTGTCATTCATTTCCATTTCAACAAATCCACTTCTGTAGACTTGTGCATTTCCATTTTCAATTTCCATTTCCATTTCATTTTCCTTTTTGGTGTTCTTTTGCACCGGGGATCCCCTTATTTCACAACTTTCCCATTCCATTATTTCATTTTCATTCTCAAACATAGTACTCCCTGCTTTGTTTCCATTTCCTTGGGTGGAGTGAGAATGAGGCGTGGACAGTGCCCCACCCTTGTCCCCATCCAACGAGATTGGACCAACATCGGAGTCTAATGTCAACCTGGTTTCCACATCTCGAACCAGATTTTTCAATTCACAATCAGTTAACAAATTTGTTGAAACTCTGTTTTCCACAAAAGGTTTTAAAACCGTCCTTTGTCCTGATCTTACTGGGTAATAGACTTCTCCTGCTCTAAATTTACCTTTAGAAATTGCATGCCCAACTCTGAAATGAGTGTTAATGACTCCACGTGCCCCTGGAATGGGGAACTCAATGATTCTACGTTTAATTCTTATTGTGGCATCAAAGTAATCTAAGAAGTCATACCCCAAAAGATTCTCTTCAATATCTGCTTCATAAACATTGAATCTAAATTTCCATCCTGCTATAATTATTGAAGCTTCTACTGGTGCATATAATGTGGCCTTGTGAGAAGTAGCACTCTTTAGCCTTAACTTGGCTGGCTGTAACTCTTGACATGAACTTTTGAAAACAGTAATCACAGCTCCAGTGTCTATGACTACTTCCGCAGGTTTACCATCAATCAAGCATTCCAGAACCGGGGCCTTATCTCCCAGTGTACAAACACTGCATTGTTCTAGTTTCGAACCAGATTCCGAATTACCTACCAGCTTACTAGTTACTTCATTTGATGGCCCTGGTTCCTTCTGCATCACTGATGGCTCCTGTGAACGCACTTTTTCTTCTTGAATTGGTGGCTCTTGTTTTTGTACCTCAGATCCCACCATTACTCTGGAGGTACTCATTAGTTTCCCTGATTCTGATTTTGGTTATTATTATTGTTACTAGGGAAGAAGGGAACATTGGCGATGGCTGGCACTCGAGTGTTTATAGAATTTCCTCCTGACCTCTGATTTTCCTGACTTCTGTACCACAACATGGCAGCTTGTACTACATCAGGTGGACAATTCATGTCAGGTAAATATCCCATGTTACTGTTGTTGTTCCAACCTCTGTTGTTGTTATTATAACCTCTGTTGTTTCCCCTGTTATGATTGTTTGGTGGGGACCAGCAATCTCTTGCTCTGTGTCCACTTTTGCCACATTTGTAGCAGTTTTCCTGGAAGTTTTTATTATTGTTTTGCCCTCCACTTTTACTCCAGCAGTCTTTCTCAGAGTGTCCTTGTTTACCACAGTAGTTGCAGCTTGAACTACCTTGTCCGTTTTTACTCCAGCAATCCTTTTCTGTGTGTCCCTGTTTACCACAATGACTGCAAGTAACATTGTTGTTATTTCCTGAGTATCCACCTCTACCTCCACCTCTGTTTCTAGTTCCCCTGGGTCTTCCCCTGCCTCGGCCTCTGCCTCGGCCCCTAATCCCAGTGTTGCTAGTGTTAGTGGATCCATCTGTAGTGTTCCCGCTACTAGTTTGAACATTTGTTTGACTGCCTGATGGGCCTGTACTGCTTCCCGAAGGGAAAACCATGTTTACAGAAGCACGTCAACGCTCCCAGCAATCATCCTATAGCGTGCCTTGGAATCAAATCGGCTTGTCTGAACCAATGCTGAAGAACCTAAACACTGGGGAGATTTTGAAAGAATCAGATACTGATTTGGTGGTCCGGCTTGTTGTAGACCACGTAAAGTTAACTGTTCCGAATGTTTCACGGAATTTCCTACCAGCAGTGGCAGGAGACATGGCAGCCAAATTTCCAAGTGCCTTCAAAGACATAGTGGTGCGGGGGAAGAACTCAGAAAACCTGTCAACAGTTCAAAAACTTACATACAAAATGCAAAACAGGTTTGATAACCAAAAGAGAAAACCAGACCGTACCGATTTGGAAGTTGAGGCACCTAACTTGCCACAAGCGTATGGTTGCACCAGATGGCAAGTGCTGGAGCTCCCGAATGATGAAACTATTGAGACACTGGAAGAAAAATAGCAGGAGCTGAAGGACCACTTCCAAAGTACCAGCAGAAACAATTGGGATTGGAGGAGGAAAATTAGACCTCTTCTGGAAACGACCTATGCTCTGCAGAGGCGAGACATTAATAGTCAAGTAAAGAAGAAGAGAACTGCGGGTGCAATTCCTGATCTAATTTGAAGCATACCGAAGATCGATTGCTGTAGAAGAGGAGGAAAATGATGTTGATGGAGAGCTTGATGACGAATAGGTTGAAAATTTTAATTTCCTTACCTAAAATCATTATATGTTCATGATCAGTTCCCATATCTGTTTCACAGCATTTGTTTGTTTTTTTCTTATATACATAAAATATGTTATTTTGATCAATGAAATTTTTTAATGGACTTGAAAGCATTAAGTGAATCTTTGCTGTCAAGTAAATTGAGCTTCATACCGCACATCACATATTAAAATTGATATAGAGGTCCAAAATGAGAGGCCAATGCTCTTAGTATTCTCTTCCAATCCTTTCTCCTTGTGAGTTGACAGTCGACAATTGGGAAGGTCGGAAATGTCGGATCCTCGAAAATAAATCGTCTTGACCCTTAAAATGTGAAATTTGTGATTTCCGGGTGCGGTCCCGGTGTGACGTTAGCGGCGCCGCTCTGGTGCCGCCGTGCCGTGAGCGGCAAAAGATTGAGGGCGAGGGGAGTAGAGGGGAGGTGCCTGCGGGTGGTGTCCCGCTTGCGCGCGGGAGCGGGACACCAAGCGGCACCGGCGCCGGCGGGCGAGGGGGCCGGGGGGGGGGGGGGGGGGGGGGGGGGGGGAAGGGGGCCGGGCGGGCTGGCTCAGTTCTTTTCGCCTCTCTCGCGCGCGCGGACGGGTGCCGGCCGGTCCCGTCGTCATTATTAAAATATTATTATCTATTTATTGATAAAAAAATCCGGTTTGCGCGCAAGCGTGTGTGTGGTTCTGCTGGGAGGAGCTCTTGTCATTCTGTATATCTGTTGTAAAGTAAAAAACTCTGATGAAACAGTTGCATTCATTCATTCTTGTTTGTGTGTTTTTATTTTATAGGTTATGAAAACTGCCGGTGTGATGTGTGGTGCCCGCGTCGCCGTCGCCGCCGCCGCCGCCGCCGACACCACCCTGGCCCTGCTTTATTATGCCGCACATGCTTCTGTGTCGAGGTAAGTTTGCTCTTTCAATAACATTATTAGAGGTTATATTGTTTATAATCAAGTATATCTCATGTTGTTGCAGTGATCCGCCAAGCCTGGCCTGGCCCGCCCCGCCCTGCCGGCAATGCTATCCAGGACTTGCTCCAATGCACAGGTTCTTGAACAGGTAATTTTAGTTTCTTTCCATGTTGATTCAGCGCTGCTCGCTGCTGCTCCTCGTTTCCTTCCGTGTTGCTCTGGCCTGCTGCCCACCCCGGTGCTTATGAGGTTAGTTTATTACATTCAAGGTTAGAAATGTAAATCGTCGGGTGGGGCTAGCTCAGTGCTTTTGGCCTCTCGCGCGCGGGGACGGTGTGGACGGGTGCCGGCTGGTCCCGTCATTATTAATATTATTATTTATTTATTGATAAAAATCCGGTTTGCGCGCAAGCGTGTGTGTGTGTGTGTGTGGTTCTGCTGGGAGGAGCTCTTGTCATTCTGTATATCTGTTGTAAAGTAGAACTCTGATGAAACAGTTGCATTCATTCATTCCTGTTTGTGGGTTCTTATTTTATAGGTTATGAAAACTGCCGGTGTGATGTGTGGTGCCCGCATCGCCGTCGCCGTTGCCGTCGCCGTCGCCGCCGCCGACACCACCCTGGCCCCGCTTTATTATGCCGCATGCTTCTGTGTCGAGGTTAGTTTGTTCGTTCAATTAAATTTTTAGAGGTTATATTGTTTAATCAAGTATCTTATATTGTTGCAGTGATCCGCCAGGCCTGGCCCGCCCCGCCCCGCCCTGCCTTCAATGCTGTCCAGGACTTGCTGCACACGCACAGAACAAGACCACAAGGTTCTTGAACAGGTAATTTTAGTTTTTCATTATAA
>CM049601.1:2385922-2415922 GCA_026979955.1 Megalurothrips usitatus
CCGTATCATGGGAACGTCGTGCAATTCGGCCTAGGGTTCGGCCGAGCACAACAGACTAGTACCAGTGTATTCCAGACTGTCTCGAGCTCTCTCCACGTCTCTAGCAATGTCTAGTCTCTTTTATACTAAATCCGAGGCCTATACATATTTGGAGACATGTCGGTTTCTCAGTCTCGAGTTCTGTCCCCGTCTCTAGTAATGCACCTTTTTATACTAAATCCGAGGCCTATACATATTTGGAGACATGTCGGTTTCTCAGTCTCGAGTTCTGTCCCCGTCTCTAGGAATGCACCCTTTTATACTAAATCCGAGGCCTATACATATTTGAAGACATGTCGGTTTCTCAGTCTCGAGTTCTGTCCCCGTCTCTAGTAATGCACCCTTTTATACAAGGTGAGAGAGAAGATGAGAATAGCGAGAGAGACGGGGCTAGTCTGGGCTGAGCTGAGCTTGTTTTTTTTTTATTTCCAGGTGATTCTTCAGTGAAGCTACGCACGTTAAAGTGAGAGAGAAGATGATTGTGTCTTAGTATCCGTAGGGAGACATGGTTTGAATGTCTCGTCGCTGAAGCCCTCGTTTTGGTGTGACTGTAAGGATGGATATAAATAAAAGTAGGCGCTTTAAAAAAAAACAAAGTTTTATTCTCCTTCGACCATTCAAATAAGAAATATATACATATCATCACTGTCATACCATCATCTGCTTTCTTTTTTTTTCTTTCAGCGGTTCGAGGTTGAGTTACATTCCGCTTGTTTAAGTACGCTGCGGTTCACAACATTCACCACGTTCACGTCTGATCGACGACCGGCCATCTTTGTTACTCGGCCCTGGTATGGCGAGTCGGGCACATACAGGAACATTCGGTCGAGTCGGGAAGCACGACTGGAGAGCACAGTACAACATTCCGTGAGGAAATACGGGTGTCCTTAGGTAGACACCAACCGTATTGAGCGTCTGTCCTTGGGCCCGGTGAATGGTCATGGCGTAGGCTGGGCGAAGTGGAAATTGGTACCGGGTCAGCACCTTGGGCGGTGACACTTTATCGTCACGGAGCACGATGCGAGGCACCAAAACCTTGGAGCCGCGCCGTGGTCCAGCTGTCAATGTGACGGTGATGACGTGGGTGCTAAACGAGTCAACGGTGCAGCGGGTCCCGTTGATGAGGCCCGCCCGAGCGCACAAGTTGGTCGAGAACATGTAGTGGGCGCCCTCGACGACGCGGAGGCTGTGCGGCGGCAGAGCAGAGCTGGACGTCTCTTGGGCCACGTCGTCGGGGATCCATAGTCCATCCGGGTCGTCGTCGTCGTCGTCGTCGTTGTCGAAAGCGGTGGCAGGAGGCACTGCCCAGTCCGCTTTTCCTCCGTCCTCGAATCGTGAGTGGCTGTGCGCTGTGGTGGCGTGCCCATGGAGTCGCGAGAGGATCTCCCGGTTCAGCTCGTCCACCTGGCAATTGGTGGTGGACAGGATGGCAGCGTCGGTCGCCGAAAAATCACCATGCGGGAAGACGCTGTCGATCAGCTCCGTCGCCGATGCGCAGAACCGAGTATCGGCCCCACAGCCTGGGACTCGGTAGGGTATCCGCAGCCGGTCGGGCTGGTCCCGATCGTTGGCTGTACCGTCACCCACGCTCTCCAGCCAGCGGGCTAAGTGCTGTTGGCCAGCGCCGACTCGTCTGTTGCGGCCTAGCGGCAGCCGCCTGAACAGGGTCCACGAGCGGTGATTGAAGACGCAGTTTGCCGCCGCCGTGCCCTCTGCCAGGGTGCTCGTTATTGGCAGCACCTGCTTGAAGTCGCCGCTCGCCACGATCACCTTGCCTCCAAACGGAACGTCGCGTTTCCCCGATACGGTCTGCAACACAAGCACACAAAAATAAGGAAAAAGTAAAATAAATTAATAACACAATGGTCACATAACGGAAACAACAACAACAACAACGGTCTCCGCGATGCTACCTACTCGGAGCAGGTTATCTATGACGTCCAGGTGCCAGACCCTCAGCATGGACACCTCGTCGATGAAGATGACGCTGGCCGCCTCCAGTCTGCGTGCCTGCGGCGAGTCGATGCCGAGCCAGGAATGCGGGGGTATTGACGACGTTCCATAGCCTGTCGATGGGAATGCCGAAGGCTGAGGAACACGTCGTCCCGTCGGGTAAGTGCAGCGCAGCTGTCCCGGTCCATGCGGTCGTCACGAACGTGTCTGGGTAGATGGCGTCGATGATGGCCCTGATGAGGAAAGTCTTGCCGGCTCCGCCAGGCCCCGTCACGTAAAACAGGTGAGTCTCGTCGTCATCAGCGTTGAAGGAGGAGGAAGAGGCCTCTTCTGCTGCTGGTCGCGGACCGGCACAAGAACGAACGCGACGTACAGCATTCAGGATGGCATCCATAGCAGTCTGCTGGTCGCTGTCCAACGCCGGTGGGGCAGGTGCTAATAATTCTTCCTGGTGCGGCTGCTGGGAGGCATTGCCGCCTCCTGCGTCGGACTCCTGATGCTGCTGCTGCTGCTGCTGGTCGCTGTCCAACGCCGATGGGGCAGGTGCTAATAATTCTTCCTGGTGCGGCTGCTGGGAGGCATTGCCGCCTCCTGCGTCGGACTCCTGATGCTGCTGCTGCTGCTGCTCACCGGAATAATTCGCATCCTCCATTTCATCTAAAGCAGGCATGTCTTGGAGGCGGCGGGGAGGTGTCCTGGCCTCACGCTCAGCAGGGTCCTTAACAACAGCAGGTGGTCGAGTCTGCAACAGAGGCTGTAAGTATGCGTATGCTATTTGAATCTGTTTGGTCCTAGGCCTAGACGTGCGTGGCAGGTCGTCTCGTCTTACCTCGGGCCGCCGCACCAGACGACGCCTCTTTAGACGTCGCGCGTCGTCGTGGACATCAAATTCTTCATCTGCAGGCAGTCGCCTTGGCGCGCACTGGGAAGAGAGAAATTGAAAAATTGTTTATTTCTGTCTCTGATGACATAGGGCACAGCCCCGCCAGAGTCCCAGAGACCGCTCTCTCAGTTATAAGGTACATTTACAAGGTTGTAATAAAAATCAGATAATTTACAAAGTAGTAAGAAAAATAATATGCTAGATACAAAAATAATTAACATGTGCAACTGAGCTAATTAAAATATTTATGACTAGAAGCAACACAACATACCTATATTTTATAATAAGAATTTTAAATCACAGGCAGTACAAAAAGTGACACTTCATCACAGGCAAGACTAGTTCAATCGTATAGTTTCATGAGTTCAGTGTGGACTTTTCTTTTCAGTGTGTTGGCTGTTGAGCAGGGAAAATAAGAATGAATACTGTATTTATTCCACAATCTGGAAGCGGACACACGAAAGGATTTGTTATAAATGCAAGTGCGATGAATGGGTACAACAAGATTGTGCGAGGATTGTCTATTTCTCCTCATGTTGACAGAAGAAGAAGTTGTAAACATTTGGAGTAAATAGGGGGGGGGGCTTCAGTTTTAAAGATGCTCCATATCGTGGTACATATTATTAAGTCACGTCTCTCCGTAAACTTTAGAAGGTCCAGTTCCTTATACATTGGTGTTATGTGCTCATACTTCGGGGTCTTCGTAACAAACCTAATACAAGAATTCTGTGCTCTTTGAATTTTGATACAATTGGTGGCTGATAAGTTAGTCATGAGTGCAGCAGAATAATCAAACGTAGGGAAAATGAAGCTTTGACAGATCATCTTTCGTACTGGAAAAGGTAAATAGCAGAAATTTCTGCGTACGACAGCCAAATTTTTGAATACAGAGTTGATTACTCTGACACATTGTGGAGTCCATGACAGAGACTGGTCAAAAATTACTCCTAAGTTAGTTACAGTGTCCTTATAGGGAACTGGAATATTATCAATACTTATTTGAGGTACACAGCCCTTTTGGAGGATCTTCAAATATGTGTTGGAGCCATAAATTATAGGTTGCGTCTTTTCAATATTAAGGCTCAAATTATGACACTTAGCATACTAAAGAACACTAGCTAGGTCAGCATTAACCAATTTAACAGCTTCCGTAACCGACTTCACTCCGAAGTTAAGGTACAATTGCAAGTCATCAGCATACAGGTGGTAGGTACAATTTGAAATAACATCCGAGATATCATTACAGTAAATGAGCAACAACAAGGGCCCCAGCACACTACCCTGTGGCACCCCAGTGTCTGAGAAATCCCAGTTGGATACAAAGTCACTGCCCAGTTTGACTCGCTGAGCCCTATCACACAGATAGACATAGAACCATTTAATGACAGAGCGAGAGAACCCAAGTTTTCTCATTTTCACCAGCAGGAGACCATGGTGCACTTTGTCAAAAGCTTTGCTAAAGTCGAGTAGTACCGCTAAAACAAGTTTCCTCTGATCAATTGCCAGCCTAATATCGTCGGCCACCTTGAGAAGTGCCGTCTTGGTACTGCGCCCTGGCCTGAAGCCAGACTGAAGGGGATTTATCAACTTGATCTGCGCAAGATATTCATAAACTTGAGAGTGGACAATCTTTCCCAAACCTTGGATAATAAGCACAGAATGCTGACTGGGCGGTAGTCTTTGCAGTTTACAGGATTTGCTACTTTAGGGATAGGAAGGACATTGGCCAGCTTCCAAACACATGGGAAGACACTAGACTGAAGACTAAAGTTGAAGATATGTTCCAGTACACAAACTATCTGGACAAGGCAGGCTTTCAAAAATACCACAGAGATGCCATCTTCTCCTTGAGCATTAGAAGTAATTGATGTAATAGACTTAATTATATCCCAGGGTGTCACATATTTAAAATGAAATGGCTCTTTCGTTGGTTCAGTTAGAGCTTCATAATGCAGAATCGCATTATTTACCTCATCGTCATTACAGACAGTAGACACATTTAAATAGTGCTGGTTGAGATCATTAGGTGAAATATCCACGGGAACATCACATTTCTTATTACTTTTACCACATAGAGAACGGATATGTGTCCAGATATCCTTTACATTTTTGTTCCCATTAAATATGTTACGATAATAGTTTACCTTGGCACCTCTAATTGCTTGCTTGGTTCTATTCCTCAATATTCTGAAAGCCTCAAAATCTACAGGAAGATTTGTGCTCAGATGCTTTTTCCTTGCTTTATTTCTATTAGAAATCATTAGTAAAATATCATGGGTCATCCAAGGAGCATCAGGGCGTTTTACAGCAACTGTCCGTAATGGAGCATGTTTCTCCATAAGTTCAGTTATAATAGAGTTAAAGCAGGCCAGTTTCTCATCAATAGTGGGGCTCTCATACACCTCACTCCAAGATAGCATTTCAGCATCCATCGCCACTGCTGCAGGATCCATGTTTTTCAAGTCTCTAAAGGTGATATATTTTTTTGAGGGGGTATTAACTTTAAGATCCACAATTGCATAAATAAGATCATGGTTAGAAAAACCAGGAGCAACAGTCTGCCCATACTCTACAACCAGTTCGCTCATATTAGTAGCTATTACATCGAGTGTTGACTCACAAAAAGCTGTATGATAGGTAGGGCCATAAGGAATCGAGCTAAGGTTGCACATAGCTAGACATTCCTCAACATTTCTTGTTTCAAAAGACCCACTACCAAATCTTGCATTAAGATCACCACATAGTAAACAGTATTTGTATTGGGGTAGATGGTCGAACAAGACATCTCTTAGTAAATCCATTGCTCCGATCTTAGGTGGCCTATATGCACAGGCAACTAAAACATTTTCATGTTCACACTTTACTTCCAATAATAAATACTCAGGTTTGTTGGCCTCTCCATCTGAAGTGGCCACTACCTTTGCTTTCAACCTCTCTGCTATATAAATAGCAACACCTCCACCATTCTTGTTGATTCTATTAACATTAAAACATTTATAATTCCTTACATCAACAGTGCTTGAACTGTTGAAGAACGTTTCACTGACTGCCACGACATCAAAGCCACTCTCTCCAAATACTGAATTAAATTCAGTGAAGTGATCTGAGTCGTTTAAAGATTGGGCGTTGATATGGGCCACAGAAAGTAGTCCTTTATTTCTGCGTGATATAGATTTTAATTGAAAGTTTAACAGATCAAGGCTTTCCATGAAGGCTGAAACAGAAGGACATAATTAGCACTGGATGTAATAGGATCTCAGCAGATTCTTACCAGGTCAGCCTCTGAACGAATTTTGAGCCGCTCAGTCGCATCAGCTTTCCTGGCAAACACCGCTCCGTCTTTGGTCCAGACATATTTCCAGCCCGCTGTGTTGGCCTTTTCTCTAGCCTTCCACCTCAGCTCCTTTATCTCCGGACTGATCTGTGGAAACACAGAGACTTTCATGTTACTGTCACAGCCAGACACTATTTCAGAGCTCCTAAGGTTATGTCCCCTAGCAGAAACCAGTTCATCTCTCTTTTTGCGTGAGCAGAGCTCGGCTACAATAGGCTTCGGCCTATTTTGTGCACGGGTAGGCACACGGTGGGCCCTCTCAATTTCGGTTTTTGACAGTGCCATCCCCATCTTGCTGGCGACACTGCACAAAATCTTTTCTACATCTTCACCATCCGCCTCAGGAACTCCCTGCACTTCAACGTTCCTCCTGCGTGAATGGTTTTCTAGGCTTGTCACTCTCTGCCTCAGCTTGTCGATGACACGGTCCTTCTGCTGGCCGGCCTTCGTCAGCTCTTCCACTTTTTTTTCCAAGCTCTTGATTTGTTGGAGAAGAGAGTTGTGATCGGCCTTAATTTCATCGTACTCCTTACCGAAATGCTCCACACTTTTCTGACATTCCTTTTGACTGCCAGTCACTTGCTTCACCATCGTCTTTACTTCTGCAATCATATTTCTTAGTTTTTTAAATTCATCACTCCCCGTGTCTTCTGCTTCCGCGTCTGCGTTCTTCTCCCTCCTCGGCGGCATTGTTCGCAGGTCAGTTGACTGCCGATAACGTCCGGCCGGGAACCTAACCTGTCTTCTGCTCCCGCCTCCCTACCACAGTATTTCTTCACACAGGACGCTCAAGGGCTATTCCATTAATAAAAACTAATATCACAGTCTGTTCCATATATATCACTTCAAAGTCTCCGACAGAATCACAGGCAGATCAGTATCACAGGCACGTAAAAATTAATGTTAGAAAGTCGGTGACTAGAAACTCGATGACTAGAGGGAGAGAGAGAGAGTGTGTGTCAGCGAGTTGAAAAATGCAACAAAACCGTCGTGACCATGCGGGTCGATTAAGAAGCTCACCGAAAGCAGCATGTCCTAGGCAACGTCAGCGATCTTGGGGGCACCACGTTCGTCTGCGATGCCTCTAGTTCGGCACAAGAGTGCCAACTGATTGGCAACTGCGGCTGCCGTTTCCGTGTCATCCACCGCCGCCCGGGCCTATACAAGCAGACGCGTTTTTTAGAAGAAGCCCGATGTGTACGAGTACAAGTAAAAGTGACGGTACACACCTGCGCTACAATATCAGCCGCGAGACTGTGTATGTCCACAGCAGCTCTCGCCCCGCTTCCTTGTTCAGCCGTATTCCAAGCGATGACGAGGGCTGTGTGGTGTGTGGCACCGTGGTCTGATTTGGCATGCTCTCTCAGATGCCAAACAGATTTTCCACACACCACACAGACCCTCAACACGTTTGTCGTGTCGCCGTCCATATGTGTGGTGGGCAACTGTGGAACCGGGGAGAAGCGTGACGATCAGGCATCAGAGAAATGACTCGCAGGCATAATGAAAATCAAAACGGGGGCATACTCACGGCAAATGACTTTAGCAAACTTGTCGCGTAGTGAGCAGACATTCACTTTGGAGGGTCATGTAACTCCTCTAGATTAAAAATGGGCGTGGCCACACGTCCACAGGTTGGCGCGGGGCGCTTAATGGTCTTAGTGAGACCGATTTGTTGAGCTTTCGCTTGTGACACGGGCTTCGGAGGCGGCTGCACTCTAGGCGCACTGGGGCGTGCCGACCGGCAAGAGACAAGCACCTCAATAAGTTGTTGCTGGTTCTGCTCCATTTCTGCAAATAAACCATACGAAGACGTGAGCATGCAGAACACCACCGACTGCGTCGCGATAACCAGGCTACGTTAGACGAATCGAAAAGGATGAGGGCCTTGCCGAGAAGCGCAAGGCCTGCACCACAAGACTGCCACGAGCCGATAGCGGTCGGCACGCCGTCTACGCGGAAAACCTCGGAGTATGATGAACAGCGTACTACCAACGAATCTAAGCGTTTCTTTTTTCAACCCCCCTGAGTCAGTTCTTCTGACAAAACCCCCGTATGCGCTTGTACCAAGTCAGCGTCTCTGACGGCGAGTGTTAAATCCCCGTAAATATATCTCTCTCTGTCCCTCCCCCTTACCGTCAGTCACTCTGACGTGAGTCCACCACGAGCCGATAGCGGTCGGCACGCCGTCTACGCGTATACTTTCGAAAATCCGGAATCCGTAAGAATATAACGTGAGCGAAGCCTTTACCCGGCTAGACCGAAAATTTATTTTCTTCGCCAGTGTAAAGAGGTTAGGCTAACTGATTCGTACGCGCGTCATACGCAGTTGTATCCCTTGTATTAGAATGTTACTTATAAATGTTTTATACTATTAAAGGATTTAACAAGTTGACCTCTAAAGCTCTCATTCAGGTCACTTTCTTGGGTCAGTGCGGATGGAGACGGTGATGGCGGGTAGGTCAAACGCCCTCTAAATTCTTTTGAATTTTCTCAACCGAAGCGGATTCTAAATGGCGAGCATTTAGGGAGCGTTGTCCTTTACGCCTTCTCTGTCTTACATCCTCAAACAAACACCCATTAAGGGGCGGGCGCTGGTTTCAAGTATCCAGGCCAAGGTAGGTGCACGGAACAATGTTTTCAGGGATAACGCTGGTTTCAGGTTTTCAGGCCAAGGTAAGGGAACGGAATAATGTTTTCACGGATAACGCTGGGAAGGGTCGCTGGTTGTCACGCGGCTAGGCGTCGTTCTGGGAAAAGAGTAGGGAAAAAAACTTTGTCGACCTTTTGGTATTCGACATTGGCCATTGCGTCTGTGTGCAAAATACAGGTCGAGCGGCATGAGCCTTCAGAGCATGGTTGCCCCCCCCCCCCCTCCCCCCCGTAGCTCACACAGAGAGCCATTGATTTTTTTGGTCCTGGGTTGTTTTTTTTAGTCTCAAGCTAACTACTAACCCGTCCCTAGTCATGCACCCTTTTATACTAAATCCGAGGCCTATATATATATATTTGGAGACATGTCGGTTTCTCAGTCTCGAGCTCTCTTCAAGTCTCTAGTTATGCACCCTTTTATACGTCGAGGAGGAAAAATAAGGGTTTTCGTTGTTACTAAGGAGGTCCTGGGAGTAGAGAGAGAGAGAGTGCACCTGTAGGCATGGCGCCGGCGTGCTCTCGAAAAGACTGTGCTGGAACGCCTGAATGGTTGGTGCATTGAATAATGGAATAGGATCTCGGTTCTATTTTGTTGGTTTTGAGAACGAGAGGAAATGATTATTGGAGACAGGCATGGGGGCATTCGTATTGCGGCGCTAGAGGTAAAATTCTTGGACCGCCGCAAGACGAACAGAAGCGAAAGCATTTGCCAAGGATGTTTTCTCGTTGATCAAGAACGAATGCTAGTTAGTTAGTTAGGGGTTTGAAGGCGATCAGATACCGCCCCATATTCCTAACCATAACCGATGCCAGCTAGCGATCCGCCCCGATGCTCACTGTATGGCTCGGCGGGCAGCTTCCGGGAAACCAACAGAGGAGCCTTTTGGGTTCCGGGGGAAGTATGGTTGCAAAGCTGAAACTTAAAGGAATTGACGGAAGGGCACCACCAGGAGTGGAGCCTGCGGCTTAATTTGACTCAACACGGGAAACCTCATCAGGCCCAGACACTGGAAGGATTGACAGATTGAGAGCTCTTTCTTGATTCAGTGGGTGGTGGTGCATGGCCGTTCTTAGTTGGTGGAGCGATTTGTCTGGTTAATTCCGATAACGAACGAGACTCTGGCCTACTAAATAGCCGTCGGGTTCACTGCAACCGGCGATAGCTATCTTCTTAGAGGGACAGGCGGCTTCTAGCCGCACGAGATTGAGCAATAACAGGTCTGTGATGCCCTTAGATGTTCTGGGCCGCACGCGCGCTACAATGGACACAGCAGCAGGTTCTCCCTGGCCGAGAGGTCCGGGTAACCCTATGAAATGTGTTCTTGCTTGGGACTGGGGCTTGAAATTGTTCCCCATGAACGAGGAATTTCCAGTGAAGGCGTGTCATCAGCACGCTTTGGTTACGTCCCTGCCCTTTGTACACACCGCCCGTCGCTACTACTATACCGATTGAATGATTTAGTGAGGTCTTGGGACCGGCGCGCGCGGTGCTCGTTCGGGTTCGCCGCGGCAGCTGGGAAGATGACCGAACTTGATATTCAGAGGAAGTAAAAAAGTCGTAACAACAAGGTTTCCGATGGTGAATCCCGATGGTCGCACTGCTACGCCACAAATCTGCACGGTCTCATCGCATTTGTTAAATTTTCCTTTCAATGTTGTTATTTTTATTCACCTTTTCCATGCGATCGTGCATATTTGTGTCTCTTCGCCGTTCCTCAATTTTAATTCATTTCTAAATTTAACGTTTTATTTGCTTTAAAATTTTACCTAGTCCATCCTCGCTGTTTTGGCGCCTGTTTAGTTCACATTTTGCCCTGGTGTTCACTAACTTCCCTTTTAATTTTTGATCGCTCCTGCCCAGCTTTCTTGGGAGGTAGCCGTGCGTGCGAGCCTAATTAATACGCCTAATTAATTGGGGGGATGCCGCGGCGGCAAAGTGTCGCCTCGGCCTCCCGGCCGGGCAACGCCCCGCGCGCCCGCCTCACACCTAAAATGCAACCCTTGCTTATTCCGGAACACCAGAGGCAACCGACTGCCGGGCTCGGCCCGAGCTCGTGAGTCGGTGAGTGTACGTGTGCGCCCTGAGGGAGGACGGCTATTTTGGTGAGAGCATCTACCAAGAGAATCTTAGGCCGTCTTATTCCTGATATTCCCTCGCTCCTGGGTCACGAGAGTCAATCAAACCAGCTGCCCCCCAGCAAGTCGCGCACCCCCTCTAAATTGCCTGAGTGCGGGTAGTCCAACTTGTATATGGTGGAGGTGCGTAGGGTTTCAGGGTTCACCTCACCGGCTCACTAGGTATAGTTTAGGTATAAGTTAGGTTTAAGTTAGGTGTAAGTTCCGCCCCGGTTTGTCTTGGCGTATGCGGTGGGCGTGAGCATCTTTTTCTTTTCTTACCTTTCTTTCTTTTGCACTGCCGTAGTAGCGCGGCGGCCATTCCTGGCGCCAGCGGGCTGGGTCGGCCTTCAGTTAGCAGGCCGTCTCCTCTACGCCCCTGGCGTGTAGTAGCGTTGGCTTTGGGGCCGCCGCCTCTACGTGCGAGTTTTTTTTTTCTTTTTTTTTTTTTTTGGACGTTGGTCACTTCCGCAAAATTTCCTTTCGCTTTTTCCCTTTCCGTCTATTGCTGTCTTTCTGTTTTCTAGTAGCGCGCCGGCCATTCCTGGCGCCAGCGGGCTGGATCGGATTTGAGTTATCAGGCCGTCTCCTCTACGCCCCTGGCGTGTAGTAGCGTTGGCTTTGGGGCCGCCGCCTCTACGTGCGAGTTTTTTTTTCTTTTTTTTTTTGGACGTTGGTCACTTCCGCAAAATTTCCTTTCGCTTTTTCCCTTTCCGTCTATTGCTGTCTTTCTGTTTTCCCTTTCTGCCCTCTTGCACTGCCGTAGTAGCGCGGCGGCCATTCCTGGCGCCAGCGGGCTGGATCGGATATCAGTTATCAGGCCGTCTCCTCTACGCCCCTGGCGTGTAGTAGCGTTGGCTTTGGGGCCTCCGCCGCCGCCTCTACGTGCGAGCGTTCGGACTGCGGTCCTACTTATAGTTTATTATTCTTACGCGTTACTTATAACGATTTTTTTTCTTTCTCTCTCCGCCGCTCGGCCACCTTCTCTCTCTCTCTTTTTCTTTCTCTCTCTCTCTCCGCCCCCCCCCCTGCCACCTTCGAGGCGTAGGTCGATGCCTCTATACTCGCCGTCACCCGAGGCGCAGCGCGCCGAGAAGCTGACGCAGCGGGAACCGACCACGCGGAGCCGACGGGCCCCACAGACCCAGTGCTGCGCGGAGCCACTGACCAGCTCCCCACCGCCCCACTCGTTGCCAACGAACAGCATTTGGCAGCAGCGGTAAAAGACATCATCGGCGCCCAGTCCACCCTGGAGGGGGACGTGGTCCACGTCGTCGACGAAGTCCAGAACTTCTCGGCGGCGGTGGACCGGACATTCCAGCGCGTCCGAGCCGCCCTTGACTCCCAGCGGCAAGCCTCGGCGTCCACGGTCCGACAATACATCTCATCTTTCGACGCCCCGGTCCACATGCAGGAGCTGGCCACAGTCCTGACCGAGGCCCTGGCCGACAAAGTGAGTCTGGCCTCCGCCGTGGCAAAGTGTTCCGCCAACCGACTGTCCCCGCAGCTCGTCCCGGCGGACTCTCTTCGAGCGGCCGTCGGGCGCCTCCTAGGGTCTGGACCGCAGGGGATGCGCCTCGCTGTGACCGACGCCACCCACCTCTACGCCGCGCCGCTCACTCACTGCACCATCACAGAGGCGACTCGGCATATGTGGGTGCGGGTCCCCCTGGTGGCGGCGGTGTCCGACTGGTCAGTGGTGGAGTACCTCCCTCTCCCCTTCGTCTGGGCCAACTCCACCTGCGCCCTCTTCCCGGACCCTATCGTGGCAGTTCGGTCTGGGACGACGGTTGTGCCACTGCGGGGGGAGGAAGGCCGCCTCTGCCTCCGGGGACCAGCCTGCCAAGTGCCGCGGACCCTGCACGCTTCGTCGGCAACGCCCACCCCGCCGTCCCGGACGCCGCCACCACGCCGCTCACCCTGACGGACGCCGCCTCCCGCCCCGCCCCGTCCACTCGGTCCCGGCCGCCATCCGAGACCACCGCGGAGACACCGGCGCCGGAGACCCTCCCGTTAATCCTGCGACGGGCGGGGGTCTCCTACCCGACATCGGCGGAGGTCACCACCCGGACGCCGCTGCCGCTGCCGCCGAAGCCACGGGCGTAGGCCGTCGACCATTCACCTCGCCCTCCTCCGCCTTCGTCCATTTCTCTCCCTCTCCGTTCCCCACTCCTCCTTCTTTCCTTCTGGCCCTCGCCGCCCTCGCCTTTCCGCCCAAAATTTGTCTCACCCTTCGTTTGGCAGCCGCGCTCTCTACTTCTTCGAGCCGGGGGGGTACTCAGTCGACCGGCCACCCGCCGCGCCCCGGTGCCTAAGGGGTGGCCTACCCTCGGGGCGCGGTGGGACCCGCGGAGCCAGCACGCCGCCACCGGCAGCCGCCCAGTCGCCTTCTCCCGCCTGGCATCGGCCGGGCGGCCGCCTCGCCCACCCTATCGGCGCGGAGGGACCCGCGGCGCACACGCACCCCGCCTGCCGGATTCGACGGGGGGCCTACGTCGCCGCCGGCTTCCCACCGCCCTTCACCGACCCCACCTACGACGACCACCGCCGCCACCTGGACCACGACTTCGGACCTCTCCTTGGACGACGCCTCTCACAACGGTGCAACAACACGAAACACACACTCGCTCCCTCAGACATCAACTTACACAACCACCACTTTCGTTTTCTGACTCCTCCTTAATTCTTTCTATCCGCCGTTTGTCACCGTTGTGAGAATAAAAATTTGCTCTCGTTTCTACTATTTCACACCTGAATCCCGATGGTCGCACTGCTACGCCACAAATCTGCACGGTCTCATCGCATTTGTTAAATTTTCCTTTCAATGTTGTTATTTTTATTCACCTTTTCCATGCGATCGTGCATATTTGTGTCTCTTCGCCGTTCCTCAATTTTAATTCATTTCTAAATTTAACGTTTTATTTGCTTTGAAATTTTACCTAGTCCATCCTCGCTGTTTTGGCGCCTGTTTAGTTCACATTTTGCCCTGGTGTTCACTAACTTCCCTTTTAATTTTTGATCGCTCCTGCCCAGCCTTCTTGGGAGGTAGCCGTGCGTGCGAGCCTAATTAATACGCCTAATTAATTAGGGGGATGCCGCGGCGGCAAAGTGTCGCCTCGGCCTCCCGGCCGGGCAACGCCCCGCGCGCCCGCCTCACACCTAAAATGCAACCCTTGCTTATTCCGGAACACCAGAGGCAACCGACTGCCGGGCTCGGCCCGAGCTCGTGAGTCGGTGAGTGTACGGCCAAGTGTACGTGTGCGCCTTGAGGGAGGACGGCTATTTTGGTGAGAGCATCTACCAAGAGAATCTTAGGCCGTCTTATTCCTGATATTCCCTCGCTCCCGGGTCACGAGAGTCAATCAAACCAGCTGCCCCCCAGCAAGTCGCGCACCCCCTCTAAATTGTCTGAGTGCGGGTAGTCCGACTTGTATAGCGGCTTAATTTGACTCAACACGGGAAACCTCACCAGGCCCAGACACTGGAAGGATTGACAGATTGAGAGCTCTTTCTTGATTCAGTGGGTGGTGGTGCATGGCCGTTCTTAGTTGGTGGAGCGATTTGTCTGGTTAATTCCGATAACGAACGAGACTCAGGCCTACTAAATAGCCGTCGGGTTCACTGCAACCGGCGATAGCTATCTTCTTAGAGGGACAGGTTGAGAGATTGAGCAATAACAGGTCTGTGATGCCCTTAGATGTTCTGGGCCGCACGCGCGCTACAATGGACACAGCAGCAGGTTCTCCCTGGCCGAGAGGTCCGGGTAACCCTATGAAATGTGTTCTTGCTTGGGACTGGGGCTTGAAATTGTTCCCCATGAACGAGGAATTTCCAGTGAAGGCGTGTCATCAGCACGCTTTGATTACGTCCCTGCCCTTTGTACACACCGCCCGTCGCTACTACTATACCGATTGAATGATTTAGTGAGGTCTTCGGACCGGCGCGCGGTGCTCCTTCGGGTTCGCCGCGGCAGCTGGGAAGATGACCGAACTTGATCATTTAGAGGAAGTAAAAGTCGTAACAAGGTTTCCGTAGGTGAACCTGCGGAAGGATCATTAACGTTTCATAACGTAAAGATTTTTCTACGTGTGTCGTCGTGTCGTGTCGGCTTCGGTCGCGCACGCACGCACGTACACACGAAAAAAAGGAAAGTCCGAGGGATACTCTCGGACGCATTACGGCTTAGGGGGTGGTGCCCCGAACGCCGGTGAAAAGATGAAAGCATTCGCATGCGTCCGTGTGTTTGGGCTTGGAGACTGCTACTCTGCCCTTTGCTTCGGCAGGCACCGCGCGCTCGGATGAAAAGCGGTACCGTCTGTGTTGCAGTTAGGGTTTCCTGCACTCAGAACGCCGCGCGACGAAAGTCAGTAGCCGATGCACAGTGCGAGTCTAGGGTTCGGCTCGCGTGCTTCGTGTCTTCTGTTCCGGGCTCGCGTCGGCGGAATGGTCTAAAGTAAGTTTTTGTCTGCGCCGCTCACCACGGTCCATACTCGACGGTCTACTCCAAAGGACGGGCTCGCAACCCGTCTGGACCGGCGAGGAAGGGTCGTTGTTACTGAGGTCCCGGGGAGTGAGAGATGCACCTGTAGGCATGGCGCTGGCGTGCTCTCGAAAAAATAAAGACAGTGGCGGACCCCGTACGCTTGCAGGTCAGTCGGAAAAGCTCTGAACTTCCACTCCCTCTTCTGGGAGGGATAACCTGAGTTAGTACTTTCAGACCGAGTACGTGTCCGTCCCCGCCTCTCACCGGGACTTCGAGTTCACTGTCGTGAATCTCAAAAACAGAAAAAAAACTACTCGGAAGTCACCCCTAAAAAGTGAGATGTTTAGGCGAACGGTGGCTAGTAGTCAATGCTCTCGAGCTTTGCGAACGTCTCCCAGTAGCTTACGTCAAACGTAAAGAACAAACCAGTTAGGTGGATCGCTCGGCTCGTGGGTCGATGAAAGACACAGCAAACTGTGTGTCGTCATGTGAACTGCAGGACACATGAGCATCGACATTGTGAACGCAAATGGCGGGATGCTTTCGGGCAACCCACACCCGGCTGAGGGCTGTGAGTCCCCTCCCTAGTAAGGCGAGGGTGCCAGACAAACTCGAACCGGTCGACGACCGTATCATGGGAACGTCGTGCGAATTCGGCCTAGGGTTCGGCCGAGCACAAACAAGACTAGTACCAGTGTATTCCAGACTGCTGTTCGTCAGCGCGTTGGAGTTTTCTGCGGCCTCGTGTTGTAGTGCTCTAAAATTGGCTGATGTCAGAAAACTCTGTTCTCCGACAAACGCCTTCAGACCAGGAAGAAACCACATTTTACGTAGTCGAACTCACAAGGCACTCACAAAGCCAAGACTTTGCTCTACTATTGACCCAATTTCGTTTGAATGTTTCGGATTACAAACCTCCTCAACGAGTTTACGGTTTTAGCTGGCCAAGTCCCCCTGGTGCCGAGGCTCCGGTGGAGCGGTGCGGAACTGGCACCGAGGTTTGACGGAGGGATGGGCCGGCTTGTTTAAAAACATTCCTCTGCATTAGCCCGGGCTTGAAGACGGCTGTTTTTGGCAGGCTGTCCAGTTTGTCAAAAGCAGGCTGCATTATTGATTTTTTTACTTCATTTTTAAATACATTTTTAAGTATCAAAAGCTTTTTCTTTACTCCAATTTTCTTAGTCACAGTACAATCTTGATAAAAGCTGCATTAACTGTGAATTTTTTTGTGACAACTGACAGGCACTATTCAGCCCCTGGGAGTCGCGGGAACAAGTAAAACCTTTCATGACAATGAAATTACAGCACAGGAATTTCTGCGCCAATATGTATGTCCGAATAGAATTTTGACCTCATTGACGACACTTGTTAAAATGATACGCATACACAATAGTATTTCTCTGCCGCAGGTGCTGCTGTTGCGACAACCAACAGCTGCGATGGTTCCTGCTGAACCTGCAGCTTCACCTACAGGATATGTAAGCCGTTTCAAAAACTAAAAAAAAAAAACACTTCATAATAGTTAACTCAGAATTAAAAATGAAAATAATGGTTTTTCTTCGTTCTTTAGGTCAGCGATTCCGATTCGGGATGTGACGCCCCTAGACCGACGCCCGTCATTGACTGTCCGCTGGATACGTCTGAGAGTGAAGACGTGGTCGTGTCTGACGCTCTGGGCAGGGGAAGCGACGAAGAAAAAAAGGACACGCACAAGCGACTTGTCGCGGTGATTAAGGCCTTTTTCAGTGAAAACGACACTTCTGTAGTCGAAAAAGTACGTTTGTGATTTTAAAAACGGCACAGAAATACTCCGAAAAAAGTAATCACATTTGCTTTTCTTCGTTTATTTTTCTCTCCTATAGGTGTCCCGTCAGTAACAGCCCGACTGCTCGAGACGGTCAGAAACATCCTGGACGACCAACAAAGGGGAGCCATACGCGGTGGCCTTCGTGCCGTAAATAAGGAACAATTCATGGCTGCCTTTCGCGCAGGCCCTGACGCGGTGATCGACCTCTTGTTTAAACATGGGGTCGTAGTACACGCCGATGCTAAGGCGCAGGAAGGAGCAGATGAGGGCCTGGACGGCGACGACGAGGCAGAAAGTGACGACCCAGGTATGTAAATGGCTGAAAAAAAAATCGTGCATGAACAAATAGTAAAATAATGTTAATTATGATAATCTAATAAGTAATTTGTAAATAAAAATACTTGCACTTACCGCACATTTGTTTGCCTGATTGCAGAGGGCACTGGAGGTCGAAACTACGGCAGGATTGACCTGCCCGTCGCCGCCGAGGACCACGTGGTCTGTCAAGCTTACCTAAAAGAGAAGGGCACGACCGCGGCAAGACTAAACACTCACAAACTGTACCTCCTCCACGTGAGGAGGTTCATAGGCTATGTAGACAGCAAGGTAAAAAAAAATGATAGAGACCATCCCTTCTGTTCACTTCTCAGAACAAATGAAATTATCGAGCGTCTCAACATAATGAGGATGAGCAAACCCCAGGGGGATGCATTTGAGCCGGAGACCGTCTTGGCTGCAGCCAAGAACATTCGACGGGTCATGGACGCGCTACATGATATCAGTGATGCTAAGAATGTCAAGGATGATATCGCGAAGGCATCAAAGACAATAGCAAAATTCATAACTGGAACTCTGCAGCCGTCTACAGACGAGCACAACCGAAAGGAAAAGGTGAAGAAAGGCGCCAGGATGACGCAAATGTCCAATTTCAGGACATATCTCGATCAGAAAAGGCCTGATGCCCTATTGAATTTGGAAAAGTTAGAAGAATTTGTAAAAGAAAATGATGGAAAATTTCCATTGGCTCGTAGGGGAAAGTTACCTCTCTTAATTGGCAAGGCACTGACATTCATTACCAAGTACTTAGCAATCTCTGTCGTGGCGTGCGGAAAACGTGCTGGGGTCGCAAGCTCAATGAAACTGACAGAATGGGAAAACCAGAAGGAAAAAGACGGTTTCGCCACAATTGACGTAGAGGACCATAAAACGTCGAAAAATTGTGCTGCTAGTTTCGGCATTGTGCCATCGGACCTGACCATCTGGCGCCGGTATGCTGCTGTAAGTAATTAATTTTTGAATTATGGTTATTTATATATTACACTTAAGTAGATAATTCTAAGCAACAGAGGAGAAAATTTAAAAAATTGACTTACCTTATGTAACAGCCGTAATTAGTTTTTCCTTAATTTGCAGGTAAGGAAAGTCATGTCTACGCCCAATGGGGAAGCGCTGACCACCTTCCTCTGCAACAGCGCTGGGAATGCTGTGAAGGATATATACAGTGAATTTCACGGTATGTTCCCTGAAGGTGGCTCGGCCAGGGATTTTAGGCAGGCCGCAGCCACCAACAAAGACGCGGTGGACGCCCAGGTTGCCCGCAGCCTCCCAGACGCCTTGGACCACACCCTCGGTATGGAGAACCGGCGGTACAGGCTGAACAATCCGGAAGCCACGGTCCAACAAACCTTGGCGATACAGAGCGTAGCGTATACGCAGAAGCTTAAGGAGCTCCTTCCAAAAGCTTCTCAAATGTTCCCGCCAGAAGATAATTTCGAAATGCCAAAGATGCCCGAAGTGACTGCTAAATGTTTGAAGTTTCTCGGACTAAACTGGGAATCCAGCTTCGAAGTCCCGGACATTTTCTTGGCAGAGCTACAGCAGCACTGGGTCAAGCAGACGGCCCTATACAAAACCGCAATAACGTTTTTTTTGTTTTAAATTTTTTTGGTGAAAACTTTTTCTGTTTAATTTTTTTTGTGAAAACTTTTTTCTGTTTTAAATTTTTTTGTGAAAACTTTTTCTGTTTTAAATTTTTTTGTGAAAACTTTTCTCTGTTTTAAATTTTTTTTGTTTTAAAAAAATGTTTTAAATTTTTTGTTATTTTTTTAAAAAAAAATTTCTGTTAAATTTTTTTTTGTGAAACTTAATTTTTATTTTTTTCTTGAAGTACACCCCTGTGATTTTTTATTTGGGAGTATACAGTGAGCAGTGTACATGTGCTTGAACATTTTCCGAACTAAGGCATCATTTTTTTCTGCATTGTCTGTGAATAATGTTTTCACAAATTTGTGCAACGTGTAACCGTGTGCTCTGTGTGCTAAGTATAGGACGCAATACTCTCCACACACTTTAGAATCGATTGCTTGCAAACTGCTGTGATTATATGTCCACTTTTTACACACTCTGTCCAAAAATTTGCCATGCTGTGGTACTATTGGCGGCATTCCGTAAGAATCCCAGAACTCTCCTGCTCCGTTCTTATCGATAAAGAAAGCTACCCAGTGAGACCCTGGTTTTGAGATAGGATCTGTGTTACATATGAGTAATGCTGGTCGTTTGTCTAATCGTCTTGGCAACGTGTCTGCCGCGAAAACACCTTCAAAGAGAGGAGCGATGTGTTTGTCCGTTCGCATCATCGTGTCTAACGTACCACCGTCTAAGCCCTCGTCCATGATCAGACGTTATAGTCAACAATCACGTTCCTATTTTTATCGATTTCGATCAAGTTCTGGAACTCGGCATAAATAATGCAGTTCACTGGTGCAGCGATAGGAGCTCCGAACTTCACTTCAAGACGAAGTGTCCCTTGTCTCTGGAGATTCCAGTGGGGTTCGTTTGCGGACAGATCTGGAGAGAGGTCGAAACAGTACAGAGCACTCCCGCCAGGGTAAGCGGCAAAACTGACGTTATTGCCTTCGTCCTTCCAATGAATGCCTGTCCCACAGAAGAGTGTGTTGTACGCTTCCATGTACAGTCCGTTAGGAAAGTCAGGTGTCAGTGGCTGAGCCGTGACGGGATGACCGTCTACCATCAGACTGAGGTAGTTCACATTTAAGTGCTGGAAGTTAAAGGGATTCCGTGCAAAATCTTCATTAAAAGCACGATTGTCCACAAACCCTATAATCACTCTCTGGGGCATCTGATTCATGAACAGATTATCGATATTTTTATCTCTCAGCCCTTGGGTGATTAAGACTGTTTTAATGTCCACTCTATTCACGGGGTACTTGGCAGGAGCTTTCTCTAAGGCTTGCACGTGTGCGAGCAGAACAGAGGGGGAGACAGTGACTTTCCGGACGTACAGTGTAGCGTCAAGGAGACGTATCTTCTCCGTCCCAGCTGTGGACATGAGTGTGAACGCATCACGATTTCTGATCAGTTTTATACGGAGCTCAACGTTATTCAGCAGAAAATGGTCTTGGTTGAAAAAATCGATATGAAGGGGACCCATCATCTCAAACGTACGGCTTCTTGCTGTGAGGTCACGCCTCTGGGCAAGGCCTGCGTTTTCTTCGTCATTCAGAGAGTCGAAATGATCAGGCGTGTCATCGTACCACAGTCTCTGTGTCATGTGAGAATTTTTTGCAGCTGTATCGTAATTTAGAAGCGACTCGATGTAAGCTCTGTAAGGATAGGTCATGCTGGAGTGAGATATCACTTTCTGGTTAAGACTGATGTCCACTTGACTCCAGAGGGCATGGAGAGCGTAATTAACCGGTGCAGCATCGCTGTTGTCAGCAGCTGCTATGTCTGTGCCATCAGCCTTGACTATTTTTGCTTTCACATACAGCATCGTGTGGGCTGGGTCGATGTATTCATGACCCACACCAGGAATCGAAAATTCTACGGTGTTTGCAGCATCGAGTGTCGTGAGTGGTTTGTAAGGCACCCAGTGTGTTCCCTCGAGAACGGTTTGGGTGGGTGGAACCAACCACAAATCCAGTTCTGAGCGGAGACACTCATGAGACTGGGGGTGCATGAAAGCCATTACTTATCGAATTCGTCCTTGCCTTCTGACGTGTTTCTCTTACGACCGCTAGCGGTAGAATGGTTCGCTTTGCGTGGTCTGCCCCTTTTTATACTCCCAGCCCCCTTCATAGAGGCCTCTGCCTTTCGCTTTAGCTGATTTATCATCTCCTGTATCTGTTTATTCATGCTATCGTTCAGATTTTGACCGGCCGCGACGTCGTTGAGAATCGCACCTCCGGCCCGCGCCGCCTCCCGACCGACAGCAGCCGCGCCGCTCCGGAACAGCGGAAAAACCGATCGTAATAGACCGCCGAGCCAGGAGCCTATGCCGTAGCCTTTCTGATACGGGGCGCCCGCGTAATAGTTCCCGGCAGCGCCGCCGCCCGCCTGATTGACGTAATAGTCGTTGTAGTGCGTCTGAGGAGCCATCACAGCTGTTTAAAGTGCACTAGCAGCGTCAACGTTCCGTGGTCGAATGGCACGTATCGGCCTGCGTTGTCCCTTATATCTATTTCCAGGGTGTCGAAAGACTTTGTCTTCAACTCGAAGTAGATGGGGTGCTCACAGTGAAATATCGACATGCTACCGTACGTCGTATTTATACTAAGGGGTACCGTCCGCAGGAGTGGTGCCCTTGTGTGCCCCACGATCTGATCTGACAAGATGTCCAAGTACACGAACATCTGAGAGGGGATGCCCAGAGAGATATCGACGGGCTTAGCTGCGTGCAGACGCTCGTTCGCAGGATAGGGGCCTGGATGCTCCAGTCCAAGCTGAAGTGCCAGCCGTGGCGAAAAAGTGACCGTCGCCTTGGCATCCTGAGTGAAAGCGTCAAACACCAGGCGCCTGTCGGGTGTCTCCTCGAAAGGATTTTTCCCATGAATGTCGTTATCGAACGTCCTTAAGGCCTGATGAATAGCCACAAGAAATTCCTCCTTGTTCGGATACGTCCCTGGCTGTACATACACGGTGTCGACGATATGATCAGACTGGATAGTGATCTCGTTTTCACCTTCAAGGACTTGTGCTACGGTGTTAGGATAATGGAGCTCGATGAGAGCGGCCTGCCATCTCCCGTGCAATTCCATTCTCTTAGAGAGTTCGATTTTAAAATGGGATGTTTTGTTGTCAGGATAAACATCGGGACTAGCATTGCTAGGAAGATAAGCATAGAAATCCATCTTAGCTCGTGATGAGGTCGCTGTCGAGAATCCAAGACCGAGATTTCTCAGGATAACCTCTCCAGTGAACAAGGTGTTTGCGAATGCCTTTCTCTGTCTTAGACCGCACTATATATTCTATTTGGAAGGCCTCGGGCTTCGTGACCTTCTGAAGCTCCTGCTCATAAAACGTACCCTCAATCTTATCCTGATCGAGATCCTCCAACCGGTGCACCGGCAAGTCATGAGGAATGGCCTGAGAGATCTTATAAATCTCCTCGCTCCAGTACCAGTTGTATCCTTTTTCGAATCTTTGCTTTTCTCTACTGATTCTGACGAAGTCCCCGACTCTGAACTTCGGCTTCTTTGTTTCTTTTTCCCCGCCATAGAGGTTATTGTACACTTCTAAGACGCGATCAGCTGTCACATCCACGGGTCTCATTTTAAGGGACCTGTGAAAAGTGTGATTATAGGCCTTGACTGTATCATCCAACAAACCATCTACGTAGCAGTAGTTGCCAGTAGTGTCACGAAATCGCGACAGAAGAAGAGCCGCGACGGGGTTCGAATCTCCCGCCCTGCCGTCTGCTGCGTCGCTAACACAGCGCCCCCTAGCGCCACGGGGGGGAACCCGCCAGACAGCCCGGCGGCGAGCAGTCGAGTGGAGCACGGAGGACGGACCGGGCGAGAGCCGCCGCGAGTAACGGAGCGAAATAGGGTTTTCCGACCACGTGAATTCCGGAACCTAGTTTCCCGTTGGAGCCCGGAAAGGTTCCCGATCCGTCGTCGTCGCCATCATCTCGCTCAGCCCGCTACCATGGGATCCACGTCCCCGAACCCCGCCCGCAAGGTGTGTGTGTGGTCGTGTTGACATGTGACGTCACGGTCTACTCCGGGCCGTCCGGCACGCCGGTCGCTAAAAAAGAGTGTGTCACGATTTTTCAGGGCGTCAGGGCCAATGGGTCCAAGTGTGGGATGACCCCTACCATGGCGTAAGCTGTCCTGCCGCCGCCCCGTGATGTAGCTGAAGAGCCGCCAACCATGTGACGTCACACACGTCACCCCTTTCCCCCCTCCCATCATCTCATCCCTCCCCAGGAGAAAAGTCAAGCCGAGAAAAGTGAAAGTGAAAGTGAAGTGAAAGTGCAGTGCAGTGCCGGATTAGTATATCCATTTACCTTTTCTATTTATCTTTATCTATATATATATACATATTCTATGTTATGTTAATTCTTGTATAAACTTTATATACTTGTTATTTTGAGTGTGTGAATGGAGTGTGAATGAGCAGAAAGCTGGCCAGCAGGTTGGAGTACACCAAGGGTGAGTGAACCATTGTTTATATATATATTTTTGTGGGCCCACATTTATTGGAGTTGTGAATTGTAACCGGTTTGTATGTTTCTCTATTATGGTGTTTGTCGTTCTGACACGTTATATGTGTTAAGAAATACCTTTAGTGACTTGTAAATTTGAGTCGATATTTTCCGATCAACTGTCCGTGCCATCTTGTTTTAAATCTTGCCTCGACCAAGTGTTAGTTTAATAATTTATCATTCAGGCGTTATTATGCTTGTTAAATGATACTGTTTTGGATCCACTTTAATTTATTTAAGGTGCATGGTTAGATATTTATACACACCTTTGTGTTATTCAAGTATAGATAAATTATTACACTTGTGTCCTGTTTTTCTTTATAAGTTGGTTTGATCATTTAATTGCCATACTAGATTTTCAGAAATTGTTGTTTTCTTTTGTATGTCAGTGCTGGTAATTAGCCTTTCAGTACTTGAATAAAACTTTGAATTATGTCAACTTTCTTGTGGTTACTGTAACCTAGTTTTTACAAAAACCAAATCCGACACCAAGAAAGTACATCAAGAGTGCTACACTGCTGCCGCTGCAAATGAATTGAACCCGCCTTCCACCAGCAACGATTTTGTTTAGGTTTGCAGCTTATTAGGGTCTACCAGGCAGACAGTAATAGTTACAAATGGGGGTCCGTCCGGGATTAGTTGCATTCTCATTGCATTTATAAATTGTTTTCCTTAATTACTGTTTATATTACAGCATTGCTATATTGTTTACTATCTTTAATCTTTTGCATTGCTGTGTTATTGTTTGCTTTTGCTTGGTGTAGGTAATGTTTATGTATGTTAAATATCTCTGTTTTTCTTGTATGTTTTGTATTTTTCTTCAACTGCTCTTGTATTAGTCTACAACGTACTTCACCATACTTCACCATTCTTCAAGTCTCTTCGATTTTCTTCGACTCTCCGACTTGAGAAAAACCTTCATCATTCATCATTGCTCTCTGCCTTGCACTTGAGTCATGGTGCAGGGGGGATAATCTGTCTTGGCGGACAACTTCAGTCACATCCGGGGCATAGGCTTCAGTGTTTGTGATTTATTGTTTAAAATATTGTGAACTTTGAGTTGGAGGTGGACGTTAAACTGTGTTTAGGGTTGAACTTAAGTGAATAATTTTGAGTAGCTGTTAATATTGTGAGAGAGTTGGACACTACTTGTTTGTTTAAATTGTGGTGTTGTCTAACTTGTGGTTTAGGGTAAATTATTGTGTTTTTGGTTAATGTAAACAACCTTGTATTATTTAATTCTAACTGAGGTAGATTTTAAGATTGTATCATGGCTACCGTTCAAGTGAATGCACAAATGGACCCAGAGGTGCTTCACCGAGATGAACTGGAATATGAGCTGATTGTGAGGGGTGTTAGAGACTTAGAGTTCGAGTCTATTTCGGAGCTAGTGAAGCTGGCGAACCGACACGCCCACACCACCGTGACCGAAGAGGCATTGAGCAGCCTAAAGCCGACCCTCGAACTGGAGTGCCTACAATCCAAGATCAGGGAACTCGAGGTGTTACTAGCCGAGGTGAAATCCGTTGGCCTCGTCATCGACCAGCCGCTACGGATTGTCAGCCTGTACGTCCACTGCACGTACCGGATGCGGAGGATCCTATTTAGAGCCACGGGGAAAACCGCAGATGTGTTGCTCAAGCTGGCTCAGAGACTGGTGAATTTTCACGCCGTCCTATCATCATTGTGCCCTGCCATGATATTTCCGGCGCTTCATCTGCCTACCCCGCTCGACCAGTTAGAAGTACAAATGAAGGTTCTAGCAGTAGAAAAACCGAGGGTTTCAAGGGTGCCTGATGACAGTGCGTCATCAGGAACAGATACTGACAGCACCTTCGCCTCGAGAGCATCCCCCAGGAATACCAGTAGGAGTTCTCACGGATCACGCCGTCGAGGAGACGATTTTGGCAGGCAGAAGATGAACCCCGTGTCAAAGTGGGACCTGCGTTTCGACCCGACGATGACTAAAGTGAACCTTCCGAAATTCTTGGAAGAAGTCGAGGAACTTGCAGACATGCATCGAGTTAGGGATGATGAACTTCTTCGGGGATTCAGTCATCTGCTTGTGGGTTCGGCGAAGACATGGTATCGTGCAAACAGAGACGGTATTGACAGTTTCGACGAGCTCAAGGAGCAGATGCATTCCGCCTTTGCCCCCGCCGACAACGATGAGAGCATCCTAGAAGAAATAAACAAACTCGAGCAGAGGAAAGAAGAAACCTTCGTGGTGTACGAAGCGCGGGCTACTGAACTCTTCCAGCGTTTGTCAGAAAGACTTAGTGAATCCCAGAAGGTGAAGAAACTTGTGAAGGGACTCCATGTGTATTATAGAGAAAGAATCCGGTCTGCTGACATGAGGACTTGTCGAGATCTACGCATGGCTTGCAGGGAGTTAGAGCCTGACAAACCTCACGTTCTGCGGCTGCGAAGAAAAGAGAGGCAGGAAGACAGAAGAAAAGAAGAGATTGGAAGAGAAGAGAAGTCAAGAGACACTAGAAAGCATTATGCCAAAGTAAACGCTGTGCAAATTACCGACTCGGAGTCCGAAGCTGAAGTGGCTGCTTCCACCCCTGTTGCAAAGCCCACGTTGCATCCTAGCAAATCTCCTGCTGTAACATGTTGGCGGTGTGGAAAAAATGGACATTACTCCAATTTCTGCCCCGAGAACATTTTCTGCGTCAATTGCGGAGTCGAGGGAGTCGTGTGGGAACGCTGTGGAAACTGTGCTAAAGCTAAAGAGAAGGGATTGTGGAGCACTGGTGAACAGAAGAAACCAGAAACCAAGAAACCATCGGAAAACTCCGGCGGGAATGCGACCCGGGGAAGTCATGTTCCCGTGGCGTTTCCCCCTCCGTTCGATCAGCCTCCTCCCAAACTGAACTCGAAAAACCCACCCACGAAAAGGAAGTAACCAAGATTGAAGGAAGAAGCAAGGTTGTCAGGATTCTACCACTTGTTCTCGGAGAAGATCTTCGGGGCTATCTCGACGTCGACATTCTGGGGATTAACCTACGAGGTCTGCTGGACTCAGGAGCAGCCAGAACTATAGTCAACACCAAAGGGTGGCTTGCACTTAAGGCAGCAGGTCTTACCCTAAGGACTTCAAGGTATTCCCATGTTAAAGTAGCAAACCATGGCACCGTCGAGATTCAAGGGGTGGTGACTGTACCCTTCTGTGTCGGAGGAACTTATCGTGTCCTCGACGCTTTTGTGGTGCCTTTCATAAATTGCACCTTGATTTTAGGCATCGACTTCTGGCGCCGATACCATCTGCGGCCGGATTTCGTAGCCGAAAATTGTGAAATCTCCAACCTTTCCATTAACAAGGTTGAGTTACCTGAGACACCTGCAGTTATACCTTCTGGACTTAGTGTTGAACAACAAGAAGATTTAAATGAATTGCTTAGAGTCTATCGCCCACATCTAGAACCTGGAAAGATAGGATGTGTGAAGGGTGTTGAGCATCATATCGATACTGGAGAAGCAAAGCCGTTCAAGTTTAGGTACAACAATCTAAATCCTGCAGTCCTTGCTGATGTCCATGCCGAACTTGACCGTCGGTTGGCCGAAGATATTGTTGAGCCTTCCGACTCTCCATGGCAATCACCTTTATTGATCGTGCCAAAGAAGGACAAGGGATTCCGTTGGGTCGTCGACTTCAGGAAACTGAATGAGCTCATCAAGATCCCAGATTCCGACTATCCGTTACCAAGAATTAATCCCTTACTTCAAAATTTAGAAGGGGACTCGATACTGACGACACTTGACATATCTGACGCGTATCTCCAAATCCCCTTGTCTTCGGAAGCAAGAAGAAAAACCGCATTTTATGTCCCAGGCCGTGGCCTATTTCAATTCAAGAGGATGCCTGCTGGATTAAAGGACGCTGCCAGCAGATGGCAGAAGACAATCGAGTCGGTGCTTGAAGGCATAAAGAAAGAAAGTCCAAACAAGGTGCACGTGTATATGGACGACATCCTGATTCGTACAACCACTTGGGACGATCACTTGCTAGTATTGAGCAGGGTATTTGAAAAATTAGCCGATGCAGGAATTACTGTCAATCTAAGTAAAAGCCAATTCGGAAAAGAAAGCGTTAAGTATTTGGGCCACATAGTCGACTCCTTTGGAACACGCCCTGATCCCAGTAAAATATCAGCTGTAGTGAACTTCCCTGTACCTCAGACAAAGAAACAGGTACGCCAATTCCTTGGTCTTGCCAACTGGATGAGGAAATACATTCCCCATTTCAGCGCCATTGCCAAACCCTTGTATGAACTTCTCAAGAATGACCGCGCTATAATCTGGAACAAGGAAGCTGAAATTGCCTTTGTTAAACTTAAGGAAATATTGTGTTCTTACCCGGTCCTTAGGAGTCCAGATTTTAGCCGACCTTTCAAGTTGTATACAGATGCCTGTGCAGATGGCACTGGAGGCATCCTCGCCCAAGAGTTCGAAGATGGAGAGCACGCTGTCGGTTATACCAGCAAATTATTAAGGGGTAGGGAATGCTTTTATTCTGCCACTGAATTAGAGTGCCTTGCTGTTGTTCATGCTCTAGAAGCCTTTCGTCCATATCTGCTGGGGTACCATTTCGAAATTATAACCGATCATCACAGCTTGCTCTGGCTCTACAAGTTGAAGAACCCTTCCGGCCGTTTGGCAAGATGGGCGATGCTAACGCAACAGTATGACTTCAAGATCGTGCACAGGAAGGGCACTCAAATGCAAGCTCCTGACGCATTGAGTCGTAATCCGGAAGAAAAGGACGAAGATGTGCAATTTAAATTAGATCTTGTTGACTTCGAACAACCCCAAGATCCTTGGTACATCGAATTACGTCAAAAGGTCGAAGCCGATCCTGTAGCCTATGAAAAATTCTCCATCAAGGATGGTCTCTTGTTTAAATTAATTTCAATTGGACCCAACGAACCGTTGAAGTGGGTGCAAGTCTTACCCGAAGAGAAGAGAGAAGACGCCTTAAAGCTTTGTTATGATGCACCCACGAGTGGCCATGCAGGGTTCTTCCGCACCTTCGAAAGAATCCGTCGCTCTCATTATTGGCCAGGAATGAAGGAAGCTGTGAAGAAATATGTGTCAACTTGTAAGGTCTGCCACCAAACCAAGACTGACAGACGCCGGCGTCCAGGACTTATGGGCTCCCGACGCATCATCTCTGAGCCGACTGAAGTAGTTTCAACTGATTTGGTTGGTCCGTTGCCTAGGTCCAAGCAAGGCCTTACGTATCTCTCTGTAATTACTGATGCCTTCTCTAAATATGTACTCCTGCGCCCTCTCCGTGTAGCCACTGCGAAAACAGTCTGTAAGCACATGAAGGAAGATTTGATCTTGCGCCATGGAGCACCAAAACTGGTAATTTGTGACAATGGTCCTCAATATGACTCGAAACAATTTCGAGCGCTCTGTAAGGAATACCACTGCAACATCAAGTATAATATCCCGTATAATCCTAGGAGCAATCCTACGGAACGCTACAATCAAACCATTGAGACGCTTATTTGTAGCTATATACAGGAGGATCATAGGGAATGGGACCTGTTCATTCCCGAGATTCAGGCAGCTGTAAATTCATCGGTCAGCCACGTCACCGGCTACAGCCCTCATCGCATCGTCTTCGGGACCGAATTAATTCTTGACGGGCGCGAGAGACTTTATGACGGAAATCAAGAAGAACCGACTGCAGAAGACCCCCAACCCGACGTTGAAGCTGAAGAGCTCAGAAGTAAGCGACATGAAGAGATCAAGGCCCGGCTGAAAGAAGCGTACTTCAGGAACCAGCAGAGGTACAATCTTCGGCGGCGTGATGCTGAGTTGAATCCCGGCGATATGGTGATGAGACAGAATCACGTTAAGTCGAAGAAGTCAGAAAACATATCCAAGAAGCTGGCGAAGAAATGGCTGGGGCCGTACAAAGTAAAAAGAAGAATCGGAAAGGTATCATATCTGCTTACGGACGACAAAGGAAAGGATGACGGGCCGTGGCACATCGAGCAGTTAAAGAAGGTAGTGCATTAGAAAAATTGCTGCACAATTTTTCTCCCGAGGAGGAGGGAGTTGTCACGAAATCGCGACAGAAGAAGAGCCGCGACGGGGTTCGAATCTCCCGCCCTGCCGTCTGCTGCGTCGCTAACACAGCGCCCCCTAGCGCCACGGGGGGGAACCCGCCAGACAGCCCGGCGGCGAGCAGTCGAGTGGAGCACGGAGGACG
>CM049601.1:2416422-2440127 GCA_026979955.1 Megalurothrips usitatus
AAATTGTAGGTTCTTTTCGAGTGGCGCTTGCTTGAGCTCAGTGGATCAGATTGAATATTCCGGTAGAAGTTACTGCTTAGGTTTATTGATACCCAAAGGGTGGCTCCTCCTCTATGTCCCTCCACTCACCGGAACAATGGTTGCCGCTCCGACCGAAGTGTCTCGCCCAAGCTCCTGATGTGAACTGCGCTGACTGGAGCGGGCTGAGGGCCCAAGCGCTGGGTGCTCCAGTCAAAGTGAAGGGTGGGGGCAAGGGCGTATCTGCGTGTTATCAGTGCCAGACGTCCTGCCCCAACCCTTTGGTAGGCCTGAGGGGCGTTAAACATTATTTGTGGTTCCCACGCAAGCTGCGCGACAGCGGATGCTAGGCGTGCATGGGTCAGGCGGTTGATAAGCGCGGGACGGGCGTACGTGTGCGCCAGCCACAACATGGGCGACACCCGGAAAGGCCCGTCCTCGGGCCGTAATTAACGTTAAACGAGAATTTTGAAAATTTAAGAAAAGCGGTAAATGTCAACATGGACGTAAAATGAGGCTTGGGTGAAACACTTCGTTCAAGGTGTACATGGTGGTGGCAAGCGGGGGGAGGCAAAAACACAGAGGAGGAATATATAATTCGGTAGTTACATTGGTGCCATTGAAGGAAATAAAGGTACATACTGATGCGGTACAAACATGTAAGAGGTACTCAGTTAAGGAATACGGAGAAACATTCACATTTGTTAATTAGCGCATAACATCGAGATGTGTTTGTTTGGTGAACATTGGTAATTGGAAACGAAGGAATACTTAAAATGACGGGGTCACGACACGGTCAGCCGGGGCCAAACGAGAGAGGCCACGCAACGGGGACCACGCGACCTGCGCATCACGCGTCCACGCAGACACACTGCACACATATGCACACACACACACTCGCACACACACAGGCCGACGCACGGCGCCGCCGAGTCGCACTATCACAAGCGTCCGCGCGCTGAAAGTTCGTGTAGGAGCGCGCACTCGGCGCCGGGGCGGTCCGCCCGCAGGGCCGCTGGATGGAGGAGCGGTCGGGGGCGGCGACACAGGGGCCGGGGCCCACGAGCGGATGGGCCGGGCAGGGCTGGTCGGCTGCGGTGCTGCGGGGTGGCGGGGCCGCGGGGTGGCCACGGTCGGTGAAACATCGTGGGCGACACCCGGAATGATGCGGCCCGGCTCGTGCGATGCGTGGCAGGGTCAGGCGGGGCGGAGCGGTGCGGGGCGGCCGTGGCGCGGCGTCTCGCGAGGCGCCGGGACCTGTGGTGACAGACAAGGCGGTATGTACAAACGGATCGGCCGCACCAGACCAGCAAAGGACCAGCACGTCCGGGACGGAAGGGGCGGCACCCGGCTCCCACCAGTGGCGCGCGCAATTTAGAAGACGTCACCGTGAAATTTAGAAAAAATAAACAAAAATGAAAAAAATTGAGTGAAAAGGAAGAAAGGGGTAAGGGCCGTGTTGGGCTCCTGTACCCGGCTCACGTGACGTGAATTATTGCAAAAGAAAGGTGCTGGCCAGCGGCGCAGCTCACTACACTGGGGCAAGGTGCCAGCCAATCAACATCCCTAGCGATACTTAGCTCGTTACTGGTCGTGGTCCTCCGGGTGCGAACCGTCCGGGCCGCGGAAGGATGGCCGCGCGGTGAGTGGCCCCTCCGAGTGCCCCCAGTGGAATGCCCACGTGTGGAGCGGGGCGGGGGAACAGGGCTCGGAGGGGGGCCCCGATGGCGAAGGTGCCCGCGGCGGTGTCTGGGACGTTGGTGGTGTCGTCCGAGCAGGCGTCGGGGCGGGCGAGCGGGGTGGCGGCGTCTGGGCCGGCGGCGTAGGTCGCGGGGCCGGGGCCGGGCGCATGGTGGTGTCCGGTGCTGCCGGGGCCGCGGACGGCCACTGGAGGGGGGCCGGCGGCGCGCACTGGGCGCAACTGTGGCTCTCCAGCCACAGGGCCCGCGGACACGTTGAGCACTGGCGCGGCAGCACGCCGGTGAGCCACCCCGGCGGCGCGAGCAAGTGGATGCCGCAGGGGTAGGTGGCGAGGGCGCAGCGGTTGCCGGCGGCGCGGTGCACGCACGCGGCGCACGAGTGCCACACGTCCTCGGTGCTGGTGTATGTGACGAACCAGTCGCCGCGGACGCAGATGGACATGGTGATGGTGTTGTTGGCACTCGTGCAGGCGGCGAACTGACCTCGTCTACCGGGGCCTGGAGGGCTGGAACCTAGCCCTCGGGCCGAAGGGCCAGCGGTGGTGATAAGGGCCGTGGGGCCCGTCGGGGGTGGGGGGCGGAGGCAGGGCGGAGGCAGGGCGGCCGGCGGGCTGCAGCGCGGCGGGCGGGCTGCAGCCGGCGGGCGGCGGAGCACGGGCGGCGGCGTGCGGCGGGGTCCGGCGGGGCGGCGGCGCGCAAGCGGCGGGCGGACGTCGCAGCAGCCGTCTCAGCGACGCCTGTAAGTGACCGCCCGAGCCGCGGCGTCGCTTACGCGGCACATCGCCCCGATCACGTCGGGGACCAAATCGGTGTCGATGAGGAAGACGATGGTGATCTCCGCGATCTGGTCGTACCGCGCGATGAAATAGCGAATTGTGGCGAGGGCGTGCCGGACCGCGGCCTCGTCGGAGTCAAATTCCCAGTCCTCGACGATACGGACCCGGAGGGACCGGAAAACTTCCCATCCGGGGCCCCACAAGTCCTGGGCGTTGATTGTGGCCTCGTCGATGGAAATGGCGCGCCACTCCCTCGCGCAGAAGTCCTGCACGATGCGCCTGATGAAGGCCCCCAGCAGGAATAGGTGGCGGAGCTGGGGCGCGTTGAGACGACGGAGCCTGGGCTGCCAGCTCCGCTCTGCCATATCCTGGAGGGTAGGAAGCATGGTGGGTGTGCGTAGGGTGGCGTACAAAACCGAACTGGCAGTCGTGCAGCCTGAACTGGGGCGGTCGGCGGTGGGCCGGTACTCCTTAGGCCGATGGCAGCCAAGGGTAGGGGGGCGGAGGCAGGGCGGCGGAGTTCGCTCCCATGCCCGAAAGTAGCGGCGACGGCGGGGGAGGCAGCAGCGGCTGCAGTTCCATTGATAGCAGCGGCGGCGGTTGCGGGGCGGATTGCGGCTGCGGTGGTGGTGGGGACGGCGGCAGGACAAGCACGGCTCCGGCCGGGGCGGCGGGAGCAGGCGGCGGCGGGGAGGGGGCGCACTGGCGGGCCCGGCCGGCCTCCTCGTCGTAGGGAAGGCCCCGTGTTTGCACGAAATGCTGGTGGCGCAGCAGCAGGGCCTGTCCCAGCGATGTCCAAATGCTGCCTAGCACGACCACCGAGCAATTAAAGATGCCGGACAGCAACCGGCCGTACACAATGGCCTCGACCACCGCGCGAAGCGCAAAGAAAACTATGCAGGTGGCCACGAAAATGCTGGACCAGGAGCCAAAGGTTTCGAGAAACCGGTAGGCGCTGGTGAGGACGTTGTCGGCGAGGGAGGAGAGGTCGCGCACAGAGAAGATGTCCGCGGCGTTGAAGCCAGTGCCATCGGCGTGCTGCCCGGAGGCGCGGCGCGCGATGACGTTCAGGATGGGCGTGCGCATGGCGGGGAACTGGAAGCTTTCCTGCAACTGCCGCATGGTGGCGCTGTCATACGCGCCCGCAGAGCTGATGATTGAGTGCAGGTGGAGGTCAGGCGCGTCCGCGACTGTCGGCGACAGCAGTACTGGGACATGCGAGGCGTTGACGATGTCGGGCGTGAACTGCACCCACACCTGGTCGATGTAGTGCAGCGGGGCCAGCAGCGGGTTGCAGGGTATCTCTTCTCCCACCGGAACAATGATGCGAGTGTTGGGGTCCGCGAAGGTCTCGATCTCGCCGTCAAAAATGGGAATCTGCGAATAACACTTGGTGGCCTTCCGGAGCGGCACGTTGCGGGCTGCACAGGCCGCAATGTAGAGTGCGTTGCCGCGCTGGATGCCGGTGTATCCGTAACTGTTCCTCATCAGTCGCGCCACGGGGTCAGGGGAGAGGCGGGCCAGGAGAAGCGTCTGCTCGAGGCGCGCGCGGGCCTGATTGCAGTGCTCGCGAATCGCGAACGCTGACAGGTGCGCAGCGCGCTGGTAGCTCATGTACTCCAAAAAGAAGCTCTTGGAGTTGATGTAGTACATGAGGTCGACGTTGGCGGGCAGGACGCGGCCGGACTGGAAGGGCAGCGGGCGATCTCCTCGGAGCAGCACCAGCACGCGCGGGTGGTCCGTGAGAAAGGCCCGATGACCGTTGCAAACCTCGGTGGGGTCCTGGAGGCGCAGCGCGGTGAGGTGAAATTTGTTGGCCACAGTGAGGTAGGTCGCGTTGTCCGGGAGGGCGGTGATGTTGGCCATGCCGTAGTACAAGAGGTCATACGGGTCGCGGACACAGTCTGTGAAATCATGAACGTCCCACACAATGTCGCCGTCCTCGGCGTCAAAGCAGTAGCCTACCGAAAACTTGCAGGTGAGGCCGGAGGGCAGGCGGAGGATGTCAGCGTCCAGGTCAACTTGCGCCTCGAAGTCGCGCAACAAGAGACGGGCGTTGCCGGCAGCGGAGACCTTTTCATAGTTGGTGTCACGGAACTGGAAGTAGTGGGGGGAGCAGTGAGCGTCCCTCCCAAGGGCGCCGCGGATTAGTAGCCAGTGGTCACTAGAAGTGTTGGACTTAAGGCCTTCGATGTGGTGGCCATAAATCCACGCATCCCCTTGTTCATGAATGCGGATGCACGCGTTGCGGTGGAGTCGCTCGACTTGGGTTTGATGGCCGCCATAGACTTCGCCGTACTGCAGGTTGTTGGAGCCGCAAGCGAAGACTCGCTTTTCGATCTCTTGTCGGCAGGTGCGGACATGGACCGATTGAAAGAGGCGCCGTTGCACGATCTGAACCTCTTGTTGCCTCGGCTGTGGCAGTTCGTGGGGCTCGGGGCAGGCCTGCACTTCTGTCAGTGAAATGACAGTGACATTGAGCGAGGGCCGCGAGCAATCGAAGACTACCACCGCCTCGACCAGGGCGGCTGCGAACAAGCACAGCAGGGCGCGGAGAAGGGCCATGGCGTGCGACGGCACACACCACAGAGTTCACGGAACAAGTGCGACACAGCGGGCGGGCGCAATGAGCGGACGAAAACAGCGGAGTGCCAACCTTCAAGCAATATAACAAAACAGCGTCGCAATAGGAGCGCTTTAAGGAAAAAAAGGATCAAGCAAACAAAAATTAAAAAATTAAAAAAAAACGCGAGGCATCGCCTCTCGAAAAAGAACCACATGAGCTTAGAAACGAAGTTGCATCTACCTAGAACTTATATTACGTGTCATAATTAAACACTAATTAAGGTAGGATATAAATCGAATAATTAGTAAATAAGGTGGGATTTAAATCGAGACATTATTAAATAAGGTAGGGTATAAATCGAGTAATTATTAAATAAGGTGCGCACCTAACCTAATGTAAAACTAAAAATCATAAGCTACTTCCACAAGGGAAAAGTCAAGTCAAAGACGACAGTCAGTCAGTTGTCAGTCATGCCGCGCCAAGCGGTAGATAAGAAAGTAAATAAAAAAGGGGGGGCCGTGCTGGCCGGGGTCGAGCCTCAAAAGGTGAGGGCCGATCGGTCAGATAAGCCCGAAAGTAAAAAAAAGGGGGGGGGGGGGGGGGTCGCTAGCGAGAAAAGGGGAGAGAAAAAAGAAACGTGCACGTATATTTGTATACCGCGGTGGGAATGGGAGGCGGCCGTCAACATACGGCCGGGCGTACCCGCAGGTCGGGCTCTACACTGGAGGGAGGGGGGCGGCTGCCGAATCGGCGGGGCCGGCGGGGTCCTCCGTGGAACCGTCCGTGAGGAATGGGACCTGGGTGACAAGCTCCGGGGGCAGCAGCGGCGTGCGCCTGAGATAAGGCTTCATGCACTGCACATGGAACTTACGCCGTTTCATGCGGCCGTGGTCGCGGATGCGGACCAGATACGAGCTTAGGCCGGTGCGTTTGCACACACGATACGGGCCATGGAACGCGTACCGAAATTTGGCGGCATGCTTGGGGCTGCGGCGAAAAACAAGTACTTGTTGGCCACGTTTATAAACAACATGACGGCGACAGTTGTCGTAATAACGCTTTTGGGCCTCGTGGGCGCGTCGGAGGTGCGCCTCAGCCTGAACACGAAGTTCAAAATGGCGGCGCAGCTTGTCAACAGGGGAGAGCGACTGCGGCAGGCAAAGGGCTATCGTACTCGGCAGGAGTGGGTTGTAGCCAAACAATAGCTGGAAAGGGCTGACAGAGAGGCTGAACCTAACCGAGGTGTTGACAGCAAATAAGGCGGGCAGCACATATTCGGGCCATCGCTCAAGCTTGTCCTGACAGAAGGCCGAGAGGCGTCCAGAAATGGACTTGATGAGGGCCTCTGCCAGGCCGCTAGTGGTGTGATGATACACCGGGGCGTACACTAACTCGACACCAAGAGAGCGAGAGAAGTCCCGAAAGGATTGAGCAGTGTAGTTGCTGCCCAGATCGCAAATCAGCTTGCGGAAACAGCCAAAAGTGAAAATGTACTGTTTCACGCATTCCAGCGTCTCAGCCACCGTGAGCGAGCGCATAGGAAATGCGGCAGCGAAATGCGTGTAATTGCACACGAAGACAGACAGGTACTTGTGACCGGAGGTGCTAAGCGGACAATACTTAACATCCAGGGTGACAATGTCCTGTGGGTGCCGAGAAACAATTGGAGTGAGTCGTCCCTCCTTGTGTCCCTTGTAGTTCCGGCGCTGGCAGTCGTCACAAGAGCGGCAGTAATCGGTCGCATCCTTCCTCAAGGACGGCCAATAGAAATTCTGCAAACGCTCAATTGTTTTTGCTGCCGCGAAATGCCCAGCGAAGAGGCTGCTGTGGCTTTCGGCTAGCAGGGCGGGCCGGAGGTGCAGGGGCACATAGGGAGCAGGAGGGGAGCCTTTTGTGTACACAGCGCCGTCGATAAGCTGGAAGCGGCGCGTGCGGCGGTCCGAAAGGTTCGCGTCCAGGAGCGACTGCCGCAGAGTCCTTATCTCCTCATCCCGGTCCTGCTCCAGCGCCAGGTTAGGCACGAGCTGGGACGAGACGGCCTGCAGCGACGCGGCGAGGATGTCGTCCGGCAGCGCGGGGGCGTCAAAGGGAAGGGAGGGGAGGGAGAGAGGGTCAGGGTCGCGGCTGAGCGGATCCGCTGACGCGTTCTCCGAACCTTTACGGAACACGTACTGGATGGAAAATTCAGACAGCGCTGCGATGCAGCGGGCCAACTTGGGGCCTGGATTTTTCATCTTTAAGATGGCTGTGAGGCCAGAACAATCTGTTATGAGCTGAAACTCGATGCCTTTGAGTTCGGCGCGCCAGTGCGTTACCGCTTCGGCGGCAGCCAAGACCTCGAGAGCAAATGGCATGAGCTTCTGCTCCGCGGGTGTGGTTTTCCGACTCCAGAAACTATAAGGCAAGAAGATAGCGCCGTGCTTCTGGTAGAGGGCTCCGGACAGGCCGAGGACAGAGGCGTCTGTCTCGAGGCGTGTTTTACGATCGAAATCGAAGTGATAAAGGACTGCACCCTTAATCTCGTCAAACACGGCTCGGACAGCGTCGACATGGTCCTGAGTCCACACAAATGGTTTGCTGGCGTTGGCGGCGTCAGCGATAAGCTGTGTTTTGACGGCAAACTTGGGGACCATTTTTCTGTGATAGTTCAACCAGCCGAGACACCGGCGGGCCTGCCGTCGTGTGCGCACCTTAGTGAGCTGGTCGAGCGCCCGAAAACGCTCCGGGTTAGGACGATAAGACGAATAGCTTACAATCGTACCCAAACACTCGACCTGGGGGAACAGAAACTCACACTTTTTGGGTGACACATACAGGCCGGCCTCGCGGAGGCGCTGGAGAACCTCACGCAAAAGGGAAAGGAGCTCGGCGACGGAGTGGCCGGCGAGAAACAAGTCATCAACATACAAAAATGCTGGTTTAACATAAAGAATTCCTGAGAGGACTTTAGTGAGAATGGAGCAGAACAACTGGCAGGACTGGGATCCTCCCATAGGCAACACACAGAGTTGAAAAACCTCAGAACCCAAAATGAAGCTACATTTTTGCTTGCTGGCTTCACAAATTTCAATTTGAAAATAGCCGGCGAGGAAATCCAATCGCGCGTAGTACCGATAAAATTTCAAGTTGTCAATGAGATCGGTAGCGCGGGGCAAAACATAATTGATTCGCTTCAAATTTTGGTTGAGTTCTTTCATGTTGATAAGGAAGCGATAGGCCTGCTCCTCGTCTGGGCTGGTGCGAGGCTTTGCTATCAGGAAACAGGGAGAGTTGTAAACGCTAGGGATGCCGCGGCGCACGATGCCGGCTCTCTCCAACTTGGCGATGTGGTCCAACGCGAAACGAAGTTCGGTTGGAGACAGCTTAAAGGGAGGGGCAAACGTGACCACAGCATTGTCAGTTGGAACCAGCGAAGCTACGTATTTGCAGCGGCGCTTCATCTGGGACACATCCGAAGCGAAGACGTCGGAGTACTCTGTCAAGACAGCAATTGCACGGGCGTAGTCCGCAGGGGAGAGATCAGGATTCACTTTGAATGGGTGCTGGCCCGACGGGGTCGGGTCCGCGGGAGGGGGCAGCTTGAGCTCAGCGTGGTCGCTGACGGGGCCCACCGCGTTGAGCACCGGGGGGTCGGGCCACGCCGGGGCCGGATAAGGGGGCGGCGACGGCGGGGGCTCGATTAAGGAGGCGGCTGTGATAAGGCCCAGGCGCTGGCCGGGCCGAAAGCAGAGCCAGCTGTCAGAGTGGTTGAAAAATGAGATCCGTTTGGAGTCCGGTGATAAGAGCACATTGAACGCGGCTAGGCCGAGTTTTGACTGCAGTCCCTGGGACATGTGAAACACACCGGGCTCGTCCAGTGGGAGGGGGTGACAGGAAAAGGGGAGCTGAAGTTGGCCGCCTGGTGCTATAGCCGTGCCGCACGCCGAGAAAAATGAGACGACTTGATTCCTGTAAAGAAAGCGTGAGCGCACGCTTCTTTTACATTTTACACGTTCTTCACAGTTTCGCACGCTTCTAGACCTGTGCACGCACAGTAAATACACACTTCCATCACACTTTTCTTTTCAAGCGGAGGACTATTTAGGTTTCTGACTATTTTTCTTTACGGTTTCTGACGTGTATCACCGGAACCGTGCGCACACACTTTCTTTACGCTTTCTGTCTGAGCGCGGTGCACGCTTCCTTCACCGGCCTGAAGGTGTAGTAGAAGACGTGCGCACACAATTTCTTTACGCTTTCTGTCTGAGCGCGGTGCACGCTTCCTTCACCGGCCTGAAGGTGTAGGAGAAGCCGTGCGCACACACTTTCTTTACGCTTTCTGTCTGAGCGCGGTGCACGCTTCCTTCACCGGCCTGAAGGTGTAGTAGAAGCCGTGCGCACACACTTTCTTTACGCTTTCTGTCTGAGCGCGGTGCACGCTTCCTTCACCGGCCTGAAGGTGTAGGAGAAGCCGTGCGCACACACTTTCTTTACGCTTTCTGTCTGAGCGCGGTGCACGCTTCCTTCACCGGCCTGAAGGTGTAGTAGAAGACGTGCGCACACAATTTCTTTACGCTTTCTGTCTGAGCGCGGTGCACGCTTCCTTCACCGGCCTGAAGGTGTAGTAGAAGCCGTGCGCACACACTTTCTTTACGCTTTCTGTCTGAGCGCGCTGCACGCTTCCTTCACCGGCCTGAAGGTGTAGTAGAAGCCGTGCGCATTTCTTTACGCTTTCTGTCTGAGCGCACCGCATGTTTTCTTTACGCGTCTGAGCCGGAGCCGGGAGCACACACGTTTTTTACATTTCCCGACTGTTGTGCGAAGAGGGAGCTTAGTCCGCCCCGCCGGAGGGGGACAAATTATAAATTTTGGTAAATAACGGCGTGAAGTTACCGTAAATTTACCGTAAGGTACTAAGATAACGAAAAAAAAAAACGTTTCTTCGAGATGTTGAGTGATAATACTAGAAGTGGGATCCGTATTTTTATTGATTGACGCATTCCCGTGAAGTCTGAATGGTGGACGTTTTTTGCTTCATTTTGAAAAGCTGTTGAAAGTCACCCTGTCGCACGCGAAGACGAGGGGAGGAGGCGCTTGGGACGCGCTGGGCTCCTGGCTGCTTCTACCGAAACGTGTCAAGAAGTTTACAACATTGTTATTTGTGCAACAGTGGAATTATTTATTAACTCGAAGTACCTGCAACCAATGGACATAGCAACAAAATTTTTGGGTGTTAATCAGTGTGTACGCCATATGGGATAGAACAAACATAACGCTTATGTCCTGTGTCAATACATATACAAGGAGCCATAATCTCATTAGGTTTTAAACATTTAAAGTTCCTAACCCCTTCTATTTCCTGGATATGTGCAATTTCTAAATTCTGCCTGGCATTTCTTGGGTGGGGACGTTTGAAAATTCCTCCAGCCAGTACAACACTTTGAACACACAATAAAACTACATCTTTTGAGATCTCCAGAATACGCCTAAGAACTACAATATCACCTTCAGTTGTTTGTAGGAAAGCGTCACATTGCTTTCTCTGTATCGTATTGCTACTCTCACAAACATAACGAACATTATTATAAATACATTTTTTATAAGACAAACATACATCTACATGGACTCCAAACTCTGCCAAGCATTCCGTTTCCTCATATGTTAGTTCGAAAAATAACTTTCCTTTACCTACAAGCACCATGTCACTGCTGCGTGAAAAAAATTTTGCACGCTTTTTTAACAATTTAGTGCAAAAGTCTGCTGGTCCATCAGATGACAACAGTCTGTCAGCGATTGAAGGAAAATTGTTGTAGATTAAAAATTTGGAGGCAACTTGAACAGCAAGCAGGTTAGGGCTTTTGCAAAGTTGCAGGAGGTACCTATTGTGTCCCTCATAAATGAATGCATTATGGGTCCAAAGAGGTCCACATCGCAACACACCTTTACAAACATGAACAAGCAAATGAACATTGTATACCATCTCAGCTTCACCAAAGTACTTTTGAAAAAGAAATGCATAATTCAGTAACAACTCATGAGCTTCATTTACAGATTCATTGGTCAGCGACTGTTGTAGAAGTAAGAATGCTGCTTTAGACAGCATCGCAAGATGAGTGATTTGGAAGTCATGTAAGAGACCAATAAGGCATGGGATGCAATAAAATAGCAGCCACGCCAGCCATTCTGATGCTTTCCACAAATTTCTATTTTTAATTGAACGTGGAGTTCTAGACAAGTAAGCTGGTGGCTGTATTTTGAGTAAACGCTCGTCTATTGCGGATTCCAAGTGAGCCAAGCCAACCCTCTCCTCTGCCATTCCTATCCAGTATTTCTTTTTTTCTGTTGCAAACAGCAACTCCATATGGATCTTAACTACTCCAAGTACCATGTTGTGCATATAATCAACAGGAACACATGACACCACATCAAAATATTTCATATTCATTAATGGAGTTGGGCCCTTAACTCCTCTGTGATGTCGTTTGACAGGGTCTGGATGAGCACAGACTGTCTACGCCATGTTAATGTCGTGATCCAAAGAAAGAAGACTACGGTCTTCAAAATTCCTTCCGGTTATAACGTACCTTTGACCCCTGGCTGTGTGTTCCGATTCATGATAGCAATACGTACACCCAAAATTAGCATGAAAAGTTTGACGATTACGAAGATTACTACGTGCCACAGAGTCTGCAATTGCAAACATTGGAATAACTTTACTGTGAATACATTTACCCCTGTATTCCCAATTAAACCCAATATCAGAAAGTTGGTTGGCTTGCTCAACAAATGGCTTTAAAAACACATTAAGATTAGGGTCTTTAGGTCCCACGTACAGACCAGCCAAGCATATATAATTACCTCTTTCCTTAGGAGGAAGCTCATTGAAAGCAATGTAAATAGGCCAAATGGTTATGTTAGAATTTTTACCAAAAGGGCAACCATCAGTAAAAAAACCGTAGGAAAAGTTAAACTTGGAAGATCGGATGCCTCCATTCCTAGAAAGATTTCTGTACACTGACCCATCATAGATATCCTCTAAACTATCCTCACTTTCCTTATTACGAGAAGATCTGTAATTTAGCATCATGTCTGCCACCGAATTGTCATTCAATATCTTTAAAAGTTGTGACTCGATGGAGAGTGATATAAAATAATTGGAAGGATCTGACACAATAACATCCATTTCACAAATATTGCAAAACATACACCCTTTGACTCCAGTGCGCTTCCCTATATAAGCGTTGCAAGTCTGACAGTATATATGGAAATCTGCATTCAGTCGCTCATCATTTAATTCCTTTAAATACTTGTATTTGCTGGATGGAATGACGTCCTTACCATAAATAACATTTACTAATTGTAAAACAGCGGTTTGTGCTTCCCATGACAAATTATGTCGCATTCCTAATGCAAGGCACATCACTACCACATCATCAACAGTGGTCTCAGTGCAGGGACACACCGGCATTCTCATGTGTGGATCACAAAATTTCCCATCTGCTTTGCTGTTGGATGCCGTTTCTATACTGATGTCAGATTGAACTGTAAACACTGAAGCAACTGGGGCGCAGCCATCATCTTCTTGACTGGTGGCATCTTGCCCTTGCCCCTGCTCGATATCTTGTTGGACCTGGTAGCAAAAGATGGTAGCGTAAGTAATCCATGAGTTTTCACGTAGGCAAGGTTGACACACTAGTATACAAATCATGCTGTCCAGTTACCTCTGCTTGGCTCCGACCAACATATAGACCATTTTCCGGAATAACTGTGTTGTGGATAGCTATTGGGGTTGGCAGGCTTGAAATCTGGCTTGTAGGTGCGACTTGCTCATACCCAGAAACATTTTCTGGCACGTTCAAAATGTTTGAACGTACCTGGAAAGGAAGAGAGCTCTCATCCAGCACAGTATTTGAGCCATGCTGCTCAGGCACATGCGTTTCGCTTACAGAAGCATTTTGAAGGAAGACTGTGCCTTGCACGGTCTCAGACGGAGCAATATGTGCGGAGCTGCAATAGCTTGGCATCCGACCGGTGGACGCAGCTGGCACCAAGATATCTTCTGATGCATTCGACCTGATGTGTTCCTAGAAACCAACAGGGCAAACAAAGACAACTAAAATAAATGCAATGAAAGATGTGCAAAAAAAGGAATGCAATCAAAAAATTCTGAACATTGCGTAACATGTTAATGAGAACCCCTACCGTATTGTTTACTCCTGTCGCAGTGCAGGCTGCGGCCGCTGCAGCGCGTTCGCGTTCTCTTTTTTTACGACTGTATAGAGTGGAACGTGGAACCTTCTCTTTAGCGAACACATACCGTTTGATACGACCCGTCATTTAGATCAATTTTTCATTCAACAGATTATACCAAAAAATCAGATCGACTGGAAAGGCTTTGACCGCGGAGGCGGAGGTAGGAGTTCGTAAACAAACATTCGTAATCGAAACGGTGGTACCAACCAGCCTCAAACTTTACTACGGTTCCGAGCGATACGTTTTTCGGGCTACTGCGTTTGTAAAACATCAATTATAAAAAAAAAAATATCATAATTGACACATTTGATTCGTATCAGCACTTGCAGCATGTTTATTTACATTGGAACCGAGACGGGCGCAATGAAGAAAATTATGTTGGCACGTTTTCGACTTCGAGTGTTTGCAACCGGAAGATTGTAAAAGGCTGTGACTGTGCGAGCCGGCCGGGATCCGCCATTACTGACGCTTGGTGTTGGGGAGTAGTACTGTGATTTGAGGCTTTACTTTAAATTTAGAATTGTTACCTTCGGTTATGTCTGAGAACTGTGAAAATGATAATGTCGATTACTCCAAGTGGTATGCGGCCGTGAAGTTTATGGATAGGGATGGAGGACAAATGGGATTTGAGCCTATAGAAAACGTGCGGGTAGCTGTGTGGTCAATCTGGTGATAAGCTCCTGCGCACAGAGAAATGTACCAAAAAGCTCCGACGATTTCAGAAGGATGGGTACAATATCCAAGGACCGGACAACAGATGGGAAGGAGCATTGGTTTTTCGCGATGATTGGCCGGTTGTGTGTTTAAGCCACTATAACCCCTTAGCCGCCATGTTGGTTTGCCTCTCGGCAAATACATACTGTCGAGATTCTCTTCCCTGAAGAATTCGAAGAAAAGGATTACATTTAACAAGGCGCGTGATGTCCCAGAAGATGCTGACCCCAGTGCCGCCAGTGCGGACGAGAGTGATGAGGAGTTGCCACTCAACAGGCACCGCACTGCAAATGCAAGTAGTCTTTTTTATTGTTGGGCAGGAAGTGTAGCTGACCTAACTGCTCTCCCTTTTCCTTTAGATTCAGAAAAGGAAGCTTGCAGATAAGGCTAGGCAGTCGCAGTACGACCAATTCATGGAAAATCTTCGTCTTGATCAAGAGCTTTTGGAGCCGGAGGCACCTTCCAAACGTCCCCGAATTGAATCTGATAGTGGTGCACCAACTATATCTCAGGTACAGTTGACTTAAACTGCATTGTCATTGTTAATCAATCCTCTCCACTTGGATTCTTCACTGGTTCAATGGTTTTGATAACTAAACTTGCACGGTTAACATTCTTTTGCCAGGCCGAAGCAGACATGAAGGCTTGTTTGCGGCAAGAGTTAAAAGAAAGCCAGGAGTCTCGTAGCAGTTCTTCGTCTTCCAATGTATTTGTGTGTTGCTCACACCTACGTTGAAATGTCAAGACGATGTTGTGAGAAATGGGGTTTGCATGGTCCAGAATGTGGCGGACTTGCAGACTGTTAATCCGTTTGAATCAACACCTAGAAAGACATGAAAAGACTGTGCAATCTCAGATAAAGAGCTATTGACTTGCGGATGAAAGAACAGGAAAAGACTTTGGACTCTCGTCTATCTCAGCTAGTCAGTGCTGTTGAATCATTGAAAGGTTTTAGAGAGCGACTCGGAAATGTTGATACTTTAGAGAAGAAGATGACAGATTTACAATCCGTCGGGAAAGTTTCAGAACTAATTAGTAAGTCTCCCTACGTAATGACAGGTTTGAGTATGTCCAAAGCTGGGTGGACAGCATTTCTGTGTAACTGAGTGAATGCCACGGGGTCAGTGCAATAAGGTAACCTAAACGTCCGAGTTTAGAGAGGGTGTTTGCCTAAGCAATTGGGAACAATGGGACGTCATTCAGCAGTTGCTTTCCCTTGGCTTTTATGAATCACCTCCTTAACCAAACTAGTCATTTCTGTGAATGGACCTCGGTCGAACTTCCTTTTTTGTTGAGTTTGTTTCCTTACCCTATTAGGGATTGTTAAATTATGGCAATTTTTTGTTGCTTTGTTGTTATTGCAGTGAAGATACTCTTCTTTTGCAACTTGCTTGAAATATAATTTCAATGTATAATTTTGAAAACGGCATTTGGTTTATTTAATTCGTTTTGGCTGAAGCCGTTGTTTTTTGTTTTGTTATATGGGCACAGAGCTTAAATTTATTGATTTCAGGGGGCTGCTTTACGTATGCCAAATTTGGTTACTTCTGAGTTATGGTGTGCGAGATTCCTACCAGGATGTTCCTGAAGGTCACTAAGATTCTTCAAGACATGTTGTTTGGGCATATAATGCCTAGGCAATGTTTTCTCTCAATAGCTGTTTTCACCTCACATTTAATTCTGACAGTCTCCTTGTCCTTCCGTCACTTCAACACAGTATTGTTTGTCATCTCGTGGTCTAATTTTGATAGTGGCAAATACATTCAATACAACCTTTGCATTGGGTTCTCAAGAACAACCCCATCAAGTGGCCTCAGTAAATTAGTTGTACATAAGATGTCATCATTTAACTGCACCTAATATTAAATATTTGAAGAGGCTTAGTTTGTTAAATACAGTAATGTGGGGAGTGGGGAGATATTGGACCATGGGGTCACAATAATACTTGCCGGCTGTGAGGCCAAGGTGAGATTCTCTTCAAATGTTTACTATTAGTTTTTTGCAAGTAGTAGTTGGCGGAGACAAGCATTGGTGCAGGCCAGCCATTTTTAAGGGAGTCAATGGTGGCTGCCCTTGCTTGTTTTATGGACTGCTCCTTGTGAAAATATTGAATACTGTATATCGTTGAAGTCCTCAACTGTTGCTAAATTTAAACTTGATCTCCTTCCAGGAAATGGCTCTACTGGAAATGCGTCAGTGGAACTGGGTAATGAAAAGGTGGGTAGACTTGATCAACAAATCAGTGAGCTTCAAAAATTGATATCGAGTTGCTTTTCATAAACTAACAGTAATGCAACGAGATCTCGTCTTAATTTTTTGACGTAGATTGGTCCAGTTATTGTGCGCATGAAGTATGCAAATTAATATTTACAAACTCTTTTTCTTTTTTGTAGGTTGAGATATCGGCTGGTGGAGCAGGGTCACACCTGTTCCGGAAGTTTAATATGGATAAACTTGAGTACCTGGAGGACCGAAAGGCGGACTGGTGCAACTGCCTGCTTCGGGGGGCCTATGATGATCCAAGTGTCATGCGACAGTATGGGCGCACCAAGTCGGGCACGAAGTCCTTCGACGAGGCGTTTGTTGTGGTTGCCAAAAGTATGTGCCATCGTCAAAAATTTGTCTACATTCTAATTGGGATTTTTTTATGTAAATCAAGGGGAGGGGATGGGGGCGGGGTTAACCAGCTTTTTAAGGCAAGGCGGGAATGAGGAGAAAACCTCCACATTAAGTGGAGTCATCGTAGTTTTTGAAAAATAATATATCATCTGTGAGAGACCCCTTTGGTCATGAAACTAGTTTTTCTTATTTTAGGGAAATTATTTTAGGTTATGGCTTGCTTTTTTACTACTGACGTTCTTTTCTTTTTAGTGCTGTGGGAGAAAGCCCTCGAAAAGCGGGGTGTACCGAAGCCGGACATCCTTCACGAGCTGAAGACGCTCCCACCGTACCTCTCGACACGGTGCCAAGAAATGAACGGGCCGAGAGGTATGGCGAGAGAGCTGAAGCTCGCGAAGGAGAGTGGGGCCGACGTCACCCCCATTCTTGAGAGGCAGCGGCACAAGCGGGCGCAGCGAGAGGCCAAGGGGAAGTCTAACTCCTCTTGCTCCTCCGCCTCCTCCTTGGGGGAAGCCCTGCTCCGGGCTGCGAGCTCCGCCACGGAGGACCCTATGGGACCACCTCCGTGGCGCGGTAAGTTTTAATTCTCGTTCAGTCCGTTTGGATTTCGTTGACACAATATCCAGCCCTGTTCTAAAACTTCTTTTGAAATGGTTTTGTTCCAGACCCGTCGATTCCGTAGACCAGCCAGGCCCAAGTACCAGCCTTGTAGATATGTAGATGTATAGATATAATAAATAGCTTTAACAAATTATTCAACTTGTCTGGCACTTCTTTACCTCAGATTGCAAGTATGATCACGCAGAAAAGCGTGTGCTCACAGTTCCTTCACGGTTTCCCAGCCGTGGCTACACGCGTCCAGTACGCCCCCGCCTACACGCAGAGAAGCGTGCGCACACAGGACCTACACAGCTTCTTCACATTTTACTAGCCGTGGCTACACGCGTCCAGTACGCCCCCGCCTACACGCAGAGAAGCGTGCGCACACAGGACCTACACAGACACGCGTCCAGTACGCCCCCGCCTACACGCAGAGAAGCGTGCGCACACAGGACCTACACAGTTTCTTCACGGTTTCTTAGCCGTGGCTACACGCGTCCAGTACGCCCCCGCCTACACGCAGAGAAGCGTGCGCACACAGGACCTACACAGTTTCTTCACGGTTTCTTAGCCGTGGCTACACGCGTCCAGAACGCCCACGCCTACACGCAGAGAAGCGTGCGCACACAGGACCTACACAGTTTCTTCACGGTTTCTTAGCCGTGGCTACACGCGTCCAGTACGCCCCCGCCTACACGCAGAGAAGCGTGCGCACACAGGACCTACACAGTTTCTTCACGGTTTCTTAGCCGTGGCTACACGCGTCCAGAACGCCCACGCCTACACGCAGAGAAGCGTGCGCACACAGGACCTACACAGTTCATTCACAGTATCTGAAGCGTGCGTACACGCTTACTTTGTCTAGGTTTACTTTTGTTTCTACACTTTTTCCGGCGTGAGACTACGCTTCCTACACGCTTACCGATACGCATTAAAACCTGTAAATGAAGCGTGTTGTCACACTCAAAATTTTTACCAGGTCACCCGCAAAGACGCCTGTGCGTATGATGTACCGCATGTACTGCTTCGGCGCCGGTGGGGCCGATGAATTGGGAAGGGTCAGGAAGGGCGCGAACCGTGTCCAGTGCCTGTAAATGTGGCCGGCGGCCAGGCGGCGCAAAGCCGGGGCGTATCGAATGGTAGCCCAGTAGCTTAGGCTCACACTGGAAAACAGGCAATTACCATCTAGAGGGACGGGAACGGTACGGATGGCGGCGTGGCGCAGAAGAGGCGGGGGGTCAGGGAGAGATACGTGCAGGCAGGCAGTGCCCGGCGGGGGCGCGCGGGGCACCGCCGGATCTAGTTTTTTGATTGGTTGAGGGCACGTGCTACAGGGCACTGTTGAGTGCTGTGGGCACTGTTGCAAAACGTGCAGGTCTGATTGTTAGATCTGCTATTAGGGGGCGGGCCCTGGAACCGGGCAGTAGTGAACTGGTTCTCAGGAGCCCTTGAACGGTAGTTGGGGTTAGTGCTCCTGTTGTTGTTCCGGCGCTGTCCCCTCTGGTTACCCATGAGAGCCGCCCAGAACCAAGGGTTCGATGAGGCGCTCTGCCAGTCCATAGGGAACGGCGGAACAAAGGAGGGGAAGGGAGGAATTGAGGGCCCCTGCTGGTAATGGCCGTCGCTGCCCGACGGGGCCCGCGGTTGCCAGTTACCGTTAGGGGGGCGGGGGCCGGAGCGGTTGTTGTACCCAGCATTGCCTCCCGAACCATTGCCTGTATTACCGTCCCTGCGGCCTTGCCGACCTTGGTTTCCCTGGGGTCGGTCAGGCTGTGCGGCGCTGGCGGTGACCTGGGCGAGCGTCAGATTGTCTAGCCGCCTGATCAGTTCCGCCAGCTGGTCAGCCAGTGGCGACGGAGGGGCCGCAGCGGCGGCTGGAGCCGCCGGGGGAAGGGGGGCGCCGACGATCGCTACAGGGGCGGACGCGGCTGTTGGGGCCGCAAGGGGGGAGGCAAGGGAGGGCGCGGGGAGGTTCCGCTGCAGGGCTGATTGTGTGTGGGCGCGGATCGCAGCCCTGTGTGTGGCCTCCAGCCTCTGCACAGCACGCAAGAACTCGTCTACCGAGTTATAAGCGTCCGGGCGAAGGGCGGCGGCCACAGCCAGGTCCACACCCTTGTGGATTTCCTGCAGCTGCTCAGAGACGTCCTGAATCCCGAGTTTGCGGCAGAGGCGCAGCACGTCCTGCGCATATTGAGCGTAGGACTCAGACTCGCTTTTGATGCGAGTCTGCAGCTGGTCCCTGTACGCTTGTTTGTCTACTACGGTGGGAAAGGCGTTGGCTAACGCGGCTCGCAACTGGACATATAGTTCGTCAGGAGTGAGCGGGGGGTTCTGATGAGCGTCACGCAGCTCCTGCGACTTTCTTTGGAACATTGCTGCCGCAGAGCCCTGCAACGCGTTTTCCAAATGGAAAATGCGTTGCGCGGCGTTGAACTGCGGGTACAACGCCACGTACCGATCAAAACGATCTAGGAAGACTTGTACCTCCTCATCGGGTTTCCCCGAGAAAGGAGACAGGTTGGAGGAAACAGTAACAATTGGTGCTTTCATATTAAATTGATGCCGTGGGCTCTCGTCGAAGAAATGAGCAGGGATTGAAACCGTCGACGAGGATGAGAATGACGAATAGGCCGACGAAGGAGGTGACGAGGAAAAGGACGACGACCGCGATGCCGAGCGAGAGATAGAAGGTGCCAAAGGGTCCGGCGAGGGCGCCCTAGATGACTCTGGCGTGGACCGTGTGGACAACGAAGGCCACGAGCGAGAGAAGGCCGGAGAGGCGAGTCTGAGCGGCGGGACGCCGCGGTCGTGCAGAGCCGGCGAGCCTTCGGGGTACGCCGCGGGTACGGGAGACGGAGCAAACCGTTCTGATAAGGCAGGCGAGGGCGCCCGGGAGCTGGCCGAGGGAGGCGGTGGAGGAGGAGGGAGGGGAAAAGCGCGGTAGCGTGGGCAAACAGTCGCTTCCTCCTCAAAGGTGTAGTCCGCCACACAGTCAGGCAGGGCTTGTATTATTAAGGAAATGCCGTATTTACGCTGGTTAGGCGTAAAATGTAAATTTTGAAGCACGCCAATGAAGGTTTGAAGCACACTAAGATAAAGGCGAGGTGAAGTTAAATTATAATCCGGTGGGGCAGTCACAAGAATCCAACCGGAGGCGCAGGCGGGCCGAAGCGATTCGAAAAGGGCGATCGCACGCTCGCGGCGGTCACCGCGCGTTAATGAATTTAGAAAGGCAGCGGTAAGCGCTGAGTAGGTAGAAAGGATGTGGCGGGCGAGAGCGTCAGCGTCAGAGTCGGAGACGGGGTCCGAAGTGGGGAGGACAACGTAAGGGGACTGGTCACTTGAAGTAGTTAGATTCACTTTTAGGAAGGGGCCCACCAATGAATTTAAAAGAAAAAGCCGGTCGGCAGTGAAACTGTCCATGTACCGAGCACGGTCAAACAAAACACCGAAGTCGAAAAACCGGTCGATGCACCATGTTGTTCGGCCCTAAATTGTAGGTTCTTTTCGAGTGGCGCTTGCTTGAGCTCGTGGATCAGATTGAGTATTCCGGTAGAAGTTACTGCTTAGGTTTATTGACACCCAAAGGGTGGCTCCTCCTCTATGTCCCTCCACTCACCGGAACAATGGCTGCCGCTCCGACCGAAGTGTCTCGCCCAAGCTCCTGATGTGAACTGCGCTGACTGGAGCGGGCTGAGGGCCCAAGCGCTGGGTGCTCCAGTCAAAGTGAAGGGTGGGGGCAAGGGCGTATCTGCGTGTTATCAGTGCCAGACGTCCTGCCCCAACCCCTTGGTAGGCCTGAGGGGCGTTAAGCATTATTTGTGGTTCCCACGCAAGCTGCGCGACAGCGGATGCTAGGCGTGCATGGGTCAGGCGGTTGATAAGCGCGGGACGGGCGTACGTGTGCGCCAGCCACAACACTTTTCCTACAGCGCCTGGACATCCGCAATGGTAACAGTAAATGTTATGACGGGAAGACATTTGTGATGTAGTGAGCTTGCGAAAGTTTTCAGGTGCTGTTCCCGCGAACCTTACTCAGTGATGGCAGCAAATGGCAGCAGGCACACGCGCCTGTTCTTTTATACCCTTTGTATTTCCGTTTCTGAAGAGCATATCAGAGGGTGGGGGTAATGGTATGCGACGTTGCCATTCTTCTTTTCACCTCTAAAACGTTGCCAGGTTTCGTGTGCAAAGATGTGCCAATGTGCTCACTTTAGCGAGTTCTTCACAGGACAATTTTGTCGCAATAAAGATTTAGTGGAGCGCTGGGTATTAAGGTCCAAAGTTTGACAGAGGAACGGGCCAACACTTATAATTGTGCACGTGGCGCTTCTTTTCGAGACCTCGTTTTCAAAATTTTTGCGTATTTTTAGGTACAGTGAACAAGGTATGCGTCCAGAAGAGCTCTAGGTTCTTCATTCAAGATATTTTAAAGCAGGTCGCCTGGGAAGCCAGAGTGTCCAGTCACAGAAAGCGCGTGCACAAAGCAATTACAAAAACTGTGTAGTTGAAGCAACGATAAACGGAGCTCCATTTTAAAACGATAGACTATACATGCGACTTAAATTATGTTTCTAGAAGTCGCCACTTATATCTAGGGACAAACGCCGATGCTATGGTTCAATAAGGATGACATTCGTAAGTGCCGGATTTGAGATTGCCGATAGGCTCCGGTAAAGGCCGCTGAGGGGTGAATGTGGCCAGTCATCATGTCAAACGAACAGTTGGGCGCAGCGGAAAGGGCAATGGGCTAGATGAGCAACGAGCTAGCCTGTTAATCTCACACTGACTTCTTGAAGGTCTTTTTTTAACCTCTCGTTGAACTTTGAAACGACTTTTAGTAAGCTATTTTTTAACATTCCTTGAGCTTTTTAATGGCTCTCGGTGAGCCATTAAATAGCTCCCGGTGAGCTTTTAAGTAGCTCTAGATGGTTTTTTAAATAGCTTTCACTGAGCTATAACGTAGCTCTTGGTGAGCTACGAAATTTTTCTCGGGGAGTTATTTTATAGCAGCCTGTGAGCTTTTCAAAAGCTTGCGGGTCCAAAAGTGATACTGTGTGTCTGAAGCAAGCCACGGGAAGTGCAACAGCTGACCACCGCGGACTTGCTGAATTTGATCCGCCAACAATGCGAGCAAGCAAAAGAAGAGCTACAGGGACAGCCTTTGCTTTTTGAGCATCTTAATCCAATTCACAAACTCCCTCAGTGCTTCCAATTTCATTCCCACTGAGTAAAATCAAAATCGGCTGTTTACCCGCGTGAGTTCTGAACCCGGGTTCGCCCTTTTACCAGTGCCGCCTCGCAGCACGCGCGCCTGCGCGGCCCTTGTCGCTGAACAGTCCAGCCCGTGCGCCACGCGGCCGGGCGCAAAAGGAGCCATGCCTGTCACGCCCCTTCACCCCACCAGCAGGCCGACCCGGCCCCGTGGTAGTCCCCCTTCACATGGTCCCACTGAAAATGCGGGGCAAGAGAGGTGCTGCGGAGACGGAGCAAGCTTTGCAAAAATCTTATATCTGTCCTCGTTCGTAAGGGAAAATTTAAAATGCCAAACCAGGTACGGTGCGAACAAAACCTCTGATTTTCCACCTAGTTCGAAGTCTGTGCGGCTTCTCGTTTGAAATGGCTACGTTTGAATCGTGTTATTTTCCGTGTTGGGGGAAATTTTATTGCTTTGGAAAATATCAAAAGGTATCGTTCTCCTCCCCTTCCCGATCAATGGGGGAATCTCAAAAGATATTTTTTGGCCAGCAAGCCATTTTTCGTGAATTTTGCAATTTTATTGATTTTGAGCGTAGAAGGAGCGCGAAAGATGCAGGTGTTTCAATAATTATGTGGTATAAAGTGATTATCTAGCATCTAACGCCGTAAACATGTCGCATGTCGCTTTGACTTTTAAAAGGGTCGAATTTTAAGGTGAGAAGTGATTGAGGCAGTGAGCGTGTGGCGGCGGGGAGAATTTGGAGATTAATATGCTCTTTAGGGGGTTAAAACTCAGAGCTCAAGGCTTATTTTCTCGCACTTAAGGCAACGTTTTCTCCGGCACAGCGTGCGCCAAAAATTTTCTGAGATAAATTTTAAATCGGTGCTTGAAAATTGATAGTATTTCTACGAAAAATGAAGAGGGCAATTCGCCTTTTTTTAAAGTGGCACTTTTGCCTGCCGGCTGCAGTCATTGAGCCGTGCAAGGTCCGGCAAATTTTTTGAACATTGTTTGTCAATTTTGAACTCATTGATAAATAAAAATGGACAAACTACTATGCAAGAAGGCTCTATTACACAGATCTCTCTTATGTAGCCTTTTGCGGTTGAGATCATTGTTAACGCTTCGAAAAATATGCTGTTGCAGATGACTGCGTTCATTGTTTCCGCCTGATACTTTGGAAGTGAGAAGTAGCGTCTACTTTTTGCACTTGCTTCAAAGCTCTTATACCTGCCCGTATGGTTCAGGTACCGTGCATTCACGCGGACTGCTTTTTGATT
>CM049601.1:2440627-2460477 GCA_026979955.1 Megalurothrips usitatus
TAAAGTTCTATGTTAGATGTGCAGTGGCCATGCAGTTAAGGTGAGTGTTGCTGACGAAGTCTTGTTAATGTCTTGTAATTTTGTTTCGCTGCTCGGGTATTCTCCGTTACCTTTGACATTCTGATCTCTCAGGTAGAGGTCACGTCAGCTTATTCATCTTGCTACATGTTTTCGCACAGAGGCTTACGTCCAGTATCTGTGCTTATGCGTTAGCATCACCCACTTCACTCTCCACTGACAACGTATTGTTAATTACGAATGTCATGTGCTCTTCAATTTTTGGTGAGTTTCCTCGCACATAATTGGTCACGGTTTCTTAATGTGCACAAATAAGAAGTACTCTCTTGTCTTTCTGTGTGGTTGGCTTTCTTCCTCATAGACCACACGGTTTTATTATCATCATTGCCACAAAGAAATGTGTTTTTTCAGATTTTACTGTGGTATTGCACATTCCTCCCCAATTTCTTCCTTGCAATGTAAGGGCGGCTGCAGTGTTTTTTTTACGTTTTGTGTGTGACTCATTTTTTCTCATTTCACAGGTGGCTTTACACCTGAAGATTTCATCATGGAATCTGCACTTCAACGGAAGCCTGCCATATTCTACCTGTGTGTTTTAAAGACAGTATTAGGGCATTGTAGCCGATCTGGGGAGGGTGCTGCCTCAGAATTGCAACATGCTAGTTCCAGCTTCCAATAAATTATGTGTGAGTTTACCAACTTCAGTAATTTTGGCTAGGGCCCGACTCACAAATCTTTTATCTCTGCTTCGTAATGTTAAAAAACTGGGCTTCAAAGTTTGTCAGTCACTTAAATATTATTTAGCATTTGCCTTAGTTTTTGACAAGATCTTCTGAGGGTGCACCAGACATGAACACTATTATGGTGTAATATGCGTTACGGTTATCTTTGTGAACTGGGGAACTTATACTTAGTTACTTCAGTGTTACTTGGTTGGGCTACTCGACCATTGCAGCTTTTCGGTGATACCTTTTCCCCAGCAGTGTAGGTATTTAAATAAATTATGGGTTTTCTAGCCTTGGCTTAACTTGGTTTTGGGTACCCCACGGCATAAACGGTTGTGGGCCCTTGAACTTCAGCGCGTGTATCAGAAGCATATTAAAAATAGTATGCGCCTCTTGCATTGTTAATTTTGTACTAGGCCTCCATGATCTGCGTAGTACGTGTGCGTTTCACTCTTCCCCCATTTCCACCCCTTTTTAGCCCGTCTCGACACGTTTTGGTAGAAACCGACAGAATCCGGGCTCATAGTCTGATGCCGACTGTTCGTTCGGGCGGACGTGTGTGCGCAGACTTCTCGTTGAGGGAGGAAGTTCGAATTTGGAGGGTACATTTCTTTAGTGGAGTAAACAAACGAACGGTGGTCGCAATTTTCAAATTTTGTCGCGTTTCTGTTGTATGAGAATTGTAAGATTTGTTAGTTTAAGGTTGGCCGCTGCGCGGGTCGGGACGGGCTGAGAATAGCGATTTTAATCGGTACAGAAATATGCACCACCGGACACATCTTTAGTGACTCGATGCGGGGGCCGGAGTCCCCCGCAAACGCCTCCGGCAGGCCAAGCTGACCAAGTCCCCCTGTCGAACCGAGGTGTCGGTGGAGCGGAGAGGAACCGGCACCGAGGTTCGACGGAGGGACGGGCCAGCTTGTTTTTACGACTTTTGACTTTTGACCTTTTTTCTGACTTTTTTTTTCGATTTTTGACTTTTTTTTCGACTTTTTAAGTTGTGCACACCGATTTTTGCAAGTTACGAACCCCTCGTCGCCGGCCCCGTGTAGGGTGCTGGCCGGTGACGCGGATGTAGGAGTGCGACGTTTGCGCGTGCACTGTGATAAATTGCATTTCTTACCATGCGAATTGGTTGGTTTTCCCATAATGTGAACAATGGGACTGCCCCCAAGACCATACTCTCGAGGACTTTGGATACTGCGTTTACTTTATTGTTGCGGGGACAGGAACCTACACCCACGAAAATGACTTCTCGGTTGAAGCAGAATTTTGGCTTGAACCAAGAATATTTACTTGGATCAAGTCTAATTTAGCCTTATGTGGCTCCAATCCCTCTTATGTCTTCATCCAAGGGTCAAATTTTCTTCGTTCAATATATGAGAAGACTTGAACCAAAACTGTTGTCTTGGGTCAATATCATTGGGTAATGGTCCAAGTAAAAATTGTCATGGTCCAAGTAAAAATTGGCATAGGGGTCGTCCAAGAATACGTTTTTCTGGGTGTAGTCGGTGCTCGCCGACCAGTTCCTGACTGCGCTGGACTTGCTCTTCTACGTACGCTGCGCACCATGAAATGGGGAGCAACGCGGCCGGATCTCTCTAGCCCAGGGTTTCGGCAGCGACGATTTTCATAAGTAAGTGGTTGATCATTAAGTTCTTAAAGTAGATTGTGATTAAGCATTATCTGAGTACTTTGCTCTTATCTGTTTTCAAGCACACCTTTTCTGCATCTACAACATATTTTCGTGCTCAACGGACGTCCGCGGTGTCTGCGTGCGCTGATCGTCGCGGGCGCGGCGTCTGCCGGGTAGGCAGCCACGACTCGTGCAGCGCTTTCGTGCTGTGCGGGATAGCCTACTCTAGCGGTCGCAGGCACTCGGTTGCGAAGCTAGTCAGGGGCGAGGGAGAACTCGGAGGTCGTGTTCTGCGCCATACATCGGGTTGCCGGATCGTGCCGACATACTTGCTCATGCCATGTACCTTGCATAGTTTTGCTGGTGTAGTTGCTTTCGAGTTTCTTTTAAAAAAAAAATAATTAAAAAAATGATTTGATGGAGCGGAGAGTGTTATTACCTAACCAGAATGAAACCCCACTAGTTCATTACTGTTGCGGCCGCTGCTGCAAAACGTTTACCATGTATACACACACTTACACGGAGGGAGAGTGGAAGAACACATTACGTCTCATCGGGTTTCGCCCCCAAATTGCCCATGTAGATGAGGGAGTTGCCCTGTCTACGGTTCCCATTAGATGGTTGGATGGCACTAGGCCACGGGAGTTCTACAGCAGAAGTGGTTACTTCAGCAGTTTGGATGGCTTTTGATGTGAGACTTGACACGCGGCACTGCGCACTTACCTGGAGTTGTTCCCTGGACCGCCGCGTCGTCCAGGGCGGTAAACCACGCGTTACCGAGTGTGCGGTACCTCACACAGCGTGTTCTCCTGTTCGGGTACAAGGCCTTACAGGAAGAGTAGTTTTAGAGGAAAACGTAAGTCACATTCATTAGATGTAAAATATTACTTTAGAAGAAAAACGTTCAGAGAAAACGGAGATGCATTAGAGGTAACATGTTTAGAGGCAACGCAATCATCTCTGTTTGATTGGGATTCACCTATGTACTGAACAGAGCGACACTCAAGATTGTTGATTTTAACCTGATAGTATTCAGTTAAACGCACACTCTCAAAACCTAACTTAGTCAAAATTTGCATCTCCCTCTGCGTGACATTTCTCACAGTTTCTTTTCCAAAGAAATACGCTCCACTAACAACTCTAACATCATTAAATTTGGACTTCTGTATCTTCTTGGCAATGATTTCTTTGACTTCATCAGATATGTCATTATCTTGAGGTATCTTGTTCACAAGTGAATGCATTAAGTAGCGCATTGCCGTCTGGTCAATAGCACCTTCAGGTGAGGTAACAGTTTTACTGATTCTGTGATTCCATGACTCAAAAGGCATAGTTCCGTGGGCATAAAGGCCTCCCCAGGAACGGACACACTGTACCATGTGGGTGAGAATGTAAATGTTGAACATCATATTTTCAGGGCCATACAGCTTCTGAAATTGATGTACATACTCTTCCAAACATCTTTCTGCTTCCAGTAAGTCCGCTTCTGATATGATATCTCTGCACAGCAAAAAAACAGCCTTTGACAATAGCACCAGAACACGAAGAGACCTTTCTGGCACAATTCCTTGAAGACAGGGAATGACGTAGAATGAAAGCCAGTTTCGCCATTCAGAACCCTTCCATATGGCCATCAGTTCCAGTGAACGGGGTTTTCTTGAAATGTGGCTTGGAGTTATAGACTGCAACACACGCCTTGTAATGACAGCCCTTTCATTCTTCCCTATCTGGTAGACACCTGTGATACCCTGGGACAGCAGTTCTGTATGAAACTGGGTCACTATAGGTATATTGGGTGCAGGTCATCTGTAGAAAAGCCTTTGCCTAGGTCAAATGAGAACATCAACATAACTTGGGAAGGACCAATAACTCCTCGTATTCTTCGCATTTGAGGGTCTTCTGCAACTTGTTGCATCAGTTTTTTATGCCTAAATCAGTACGAAGGGGTGCAGGCGGTATAAGAACTTGTTCAACATACTCCACATCTTGGCGCCTTCGAATTGTGCCAACAACTGTCCCTGGGATAGGAAATTTCATGTCCTTCGAGCTTAATCCCTCAGTGTTCACAGAATGTGCAACCATAAAAACCCGAAGACTGGGCCATGGAAAGAATAATGCCAGCCCTTGCATTAGAATCTGCAGAGCAGCAGGTCGGGAAGATACGGCTGACTTGCTGGATTCCATGAACCGGCTCCCACACCACTCCTGTACTCGATAATTTGTTGGCTTGCTTGATAAAAGTTTTCATAAACAAATGAAAATTTACATAATCTTGATCCATCCATATTCCAGCCAAAATGACATATTTCTGGCGGAAGTTAGGTGGCAGCTCATTAATACGAATGAAAATAGGCCATGCTTGAGTATTAGATTTAAATATTTTAAAGCCATCCAAATTGAATATGTACGTGAAGTCAATATGCTCAGACTGTCAGCGATTTGTATTCAGCACCATCTAACAAATCTTCCATGGCGTTTGCAGACCTCTTCTGTCGATTCTGTGGATATTGCAACTTCTCCTACATGAAAGGCAGATTCAGGATGTTTTGGAGTTGACTTTTCACATTTAACGTAATAAAATACTTCGCTCTCTTCTTCGGTTTAGTCCATCCACAGTCACACAATACAGGATTTGGTAAAACTTCAAGGCGCCCTAAGAGCTTGAAACATCTGGAACAGTAGACATTCTTTCGGATCCCAGCTGTATTCCTGTTCAGGCAGCTCCACAACTGATCCTTGGTTACTGGTAGATTGAATAGCGCCAAAGTAGAATGTAAAATGTTGAAAATCATAACCACTGTTTCATAGTTCAAACTCATTTGCAAGGCCAGTGCTATGACCATAGCAACAACTTCCCTGGTGGTGCGACCTGCTGCCACATCCAAAACCATATCCAACCTTTCATTTCTCAAGGGAAAATGCTGCGCCCCTTCCCGCATGTCTTGATCAGGGTCAGATTCTGAGCTATCACTACCGTTGGCACCAAAGAGGGGGTCATCCGGATCATCGGGGTCATGGGGGTCTTCACTTCCATCTTCATCATCCGAACTACTTTCAGAGCCAGAATTTTCATTATTGCTTTCTTCACCATCATCATTGTCATCACCACCATCATTGTCGTCATCATCACCACCAACATCGTCGCCGTTGTCATCATCATAACCGCCACCACCATCCTCTCGAAGGGCATGAACCTGCAACATGGAAGAAGTATTTTAGCAGAAAAATGAATGAATAAATGTGGGAGACAATACAGTATGAAGCTTGGCAACAAGATATGTGTGACCATGATCCAAATCAGGAACTGGCTACCTTCCAGACATTTTATGATTCCATAATATATTATTTGCTGTGTGGGATATATTAACCATGGAGGTGAAAAGCAGAATATGATAGTATTTCATATTCCACAACTGTTAGTAAACAACATACTTGCCATCCGTTCGAAAGCTCTTGAGGACCGTCTTGTACCTGGACATTAAGGATAGACCTCGGAGGTTGGGCATTGGAAGGACTCCTACGGTACAAAGGGAATTAATGAAAACCATTCTTTAATTCTACATAAGTACTTACATCACGCATATACTCACACTGTGTGGGAGTGCTGACTCGATGTAGACTGAGAAATGCCCGAGTGGTATTCACAACAGTCTGACACCTCTCCATTGGAATCACAATGGTACTCACACTGACAGTCCACTACGCTGTTATGGTATTCACAATCACACCACACATTGCTAGCACACTCATTGAACACTTGCTGATGATATTCGCACTTGCAGGCATTCACAGACTGCGCCTTCTCACGCCACAAAGACGTGCGACTCTTGGGCTGACTTCCATCAGCCATGACTGTAATGAAAAATGACAGCAGTGAGACAACATGTCTAGATAAGAGTGGGAAGTCAACATCACAGGTCCAAAGACAGCAATAAGCACAGACATAGAGGTCAAACATCAAAACCATGCATAAATTTAAGGTAACCCGCTACTAGAAAATTTTCGGTCATCCTCCATGCTGTATATAGGTGCACCTTCCACATTGTCCCAACTAAAAACAATGCAGAAGCACTACACAAGATGCAGCAGAAGCTGTATTCGAGTGAGGTTAGTAGCCGAGGCTAAAGTGACAATACCAATTTTTAATCTATCTTATCGTACCTCCGCATAGTTTTCACAGAGTGACCCCGAACCGTACACGTACGATGGAACCAAAGGCAGGTAGTAGAATACAAGCCACAACGAACAGCACACAACACACGGAAGGTTTACGGCCCGCAGCAAATCCCAGCAACCCGTATTGTGGCTTGTGCAGCGTTGTACATTTCAGACAAGTGACGGTGCTCGTCGCGAAATTTGGAACCGCACCTGACTTTTGCATCAAGTTTTGAAGGGTGTACACTCAACCCCTCGCGTGAGGCTACCCCGTATCATCTTTCGTACCTACCACATTCTTGATCTACAAGGCAAGTAACGTAGACATTTGCGTTCGCAGTCAATACTTTATTTTTTGTTTTCGGACCACAACAAAATTGTATTTATTTGTTGGCAGACCAGCAATTAATTAACTGTGCATTGCAAGGTATTTTTATTGATTGTGGAATTTTTCATACTGCCTGTTTGAAGCCGCCAGTTGACTGTTACTTCAAACGGTTGTGAGACGAGAGCAGCGCGTTGAGACCGAAGATTGGGAAGATCAGCGTCCTTTGAAGAGGTCGTAGAAAGAAGCTACTTCACGATGTACGCTTATTGCGAAAATTAGGTTACAAGGAAAAGGGGCTCAGTGCATTTGAGTAAAATTTTTGAAATTGTGGGAAACAACAAGAGGATACCCTTCTAATGCGATGCCCATGACCCGAGAAAGAAGTATTACGTTCTCGAAGGTTCCAAGCTGCAGCGCTGTGTGGTGTACGCATACGCAGGTAATGTAATGCAATAATTTCGGTTCATATAATTTTTTGAATGTTTTGTATTGGAGGTGGGGTCATGTTTTTTGTGTAGATTTTGAATGTAGTGTCACAGAGGTTATTTACCTTCTTAGCTGCTGTGCCCCTCTCTCAAATAATACTACTTTTCCTCATTTGCAGACACCATTGATTTGCTCCACTCGTCTGTGGATTCACATAATGAGAAGGAGGGAACTAGAGCGTTCCGCAAGCCGCAGCGGCTTTCAGATGGGCCCCTTGCCCTTGATGCCGACGCTTTCCTCATTCAGGAGAAGAAGAGCCACACCAAGGAAGCAACGGTTTGTTTTAGCTGAAGGCAATTTGTTTTCCAAAATTATATACTTGCATACTAAAACTTATCTTTTCAGGTTGACAGTAAATCATCGAAGAGAAAGGTGCACTCTGAAGGGAATGCAGATATCTGTAAAAAATTTAAGACATCCAGTTCCTCTAGCCTAGAGAAAGAAGGTATTAAGGTGAAAGACAAAGTGCCTATCTCAGCCACTTCAACTAAGAAGGTATTATATACTGTATAACGTTTGGCAAATAGAAAGTTTGATTTTCAATTTAGAACTAATCTTCAATTAATGTACAGAAGGTGATCAAGAAGAAGAAAGCTTCCGAAAAGGACAAAAAGGCAGTTGAGAAGCAAAATCTAGAAACCAATAAAAAGCTTCTGAACACATTCAACAAGAAAAGTGTTTCCCAGAGGGTATGATACAATCTCACTGTGGCAATAAGCTGTCTACTTGAAGTGCAGTGCATCACTTAAAATTTTTGTGCTACTTTTATTTTTAGCTTCAAACGCCACAAGTTAAAATTGGTAATCTTTTTTTTCTCCAGGACTCCAATGTTGTGATTGGGAATGTTTGCAAGAACATAAAAAGTGGAAGCTTTGAAGTAGGAGGTGTTGAAGATGACGATGAAAGAGAGGAGAGTGATGGTGAAGATGAAGGTGAAGCTTCTGTGATTGTGACAGGCAAGAAGTGTTTGACGATGAAAGAGAGGAGAGTGATGGTGAAGATGAAGGTGAAGCTTCTGTGATTGCGAATGTTTGCAAGAGCCAAAAAAGTGGAAGCTTTGAAGTAGATGGTGTTGAAGATAACGATGAAAGAGAGGAGAGTGACGGTGAAGATGAGGGTGAAGCTTCTAATGGAAGTGATTGTGATGAACAGGTGAGGTTCACTTATTTCTGCAGTGAAGGAAAGTGGAGCATAAACCCAACTATGTATTCGTACGTTTGTCAGGATGACTCTTTGAAGTTACTTTGTCAGCTGCATGGTCTGTTGTTACTGGCTTGAATGTTTCTCTTGTCTATTTTCATTAATTGAAATTGATAGTAACCATGTTTTAATTTTTTTTCTGTAGCAGTATGCAACTTATGTCACCTCTTGAAAGGCACTTTGTGATCTGTATGGACTGGTATTGTTGACTGACATTTTTATTATTATTCCTTGCGTAGGCATCTGATTTCAGTGAGACGAAAGGTGGAAAGGTTGAACAGGAGGCAGGAAAAATAAGAACAGTAACTGACACATGTGGTAAAGACCGTGGGACCTCAACGCACAGAAAATTATAAGAGAGAACTGTTGTTTAACAGAATCCTCGCAACGAAGAATATGTGCCGGATAAGTCGAAAAAATCGTTCACTACACCGAAACTCAGAAGGAAGAATGATCACTACTACGAAACTTATATCTCAGAACAGTCATATCTCAGAAAGTTATTTGACAGAATCGTCACAGCCCAGAAAATCATAAGCGGGAACCGTTGCCACTAAGAAAAATACGAGACAGAATGGTCCTTCAAAAGAAATTGGTAATTGTGGACTTTAGCGGCTCCACCACCTAGAATGATTATATTTTTGTTGCAGTTGTACCCGGTTGTCTACGCAATCATGTCACGCCGCACGACAAGTGCTTACTCAGCAGTCCTGGAAGCCGTGACCCGCCTTGTCCCAAACTTCAAAAGTCCTGGTTCAGTAATGTCGGACTTCGAGCCAGCACTGAGGAGCGCTTTCCGGCGCGTCTTCCCGGACGTAGATCCCAAGGGATGCTGGTTTCACTATGGTCAGGTACGTGAAACATTTCAGTGATGTACGTCAGAAGTCACATCAACCGAGTCCCTGAGATGGGCTCATCGTTTCTTCCTACCTTTTTGTGTGTAGGAGCGGGGGCGAGGTTAGGGGCCGGGCCGGCCCAAATGACCTTCTATCTTCGATTTTATGTGCTGAAGGTTTTTTGGGAGAGTTCGACACAGAACTGCACGCAAAAGAACCTTCAGCACCTAAAACCGAAGACATTCGGTCATTTGGGCCGGCCCCGGGGGTTGTAATGTCTACGTTCTCCAAAGTAGGACATCGCTGTAAAAACATTTTCTATGGAGAAAACGGTGCGGTTTTGTATCAAAAAGCGTATATTTTTACATTACGAAGAACTTCTTTGCAGTACGAACCATTTTCTCAAGCCAATTGAATTATGACCTCGTGATGCGAGGTGAAAGCTATGTCATCTATTTTTTCTCTCATACATTACAGGCAGTGTTTGACAGGGCAGTGGGCAAGGAGAGGTTCCAGAGGCGAAGCGTACGCTCAAGATGTCCCTGGCCCTTCCACTATTAGACGCGGACTTGATGCTGCCAGGGCTGGAAGTAGTATAACTGGCTATACATACCGGCTTATCTACCTTCCAGGGGCAGTCCCCCAAGGTACCGCTCTGCCTACCTTTCAGGGGTCGGCCTGCCTACCTCTCAGGGGAGGCGACCGAAAATTCGTGCTGCCTACCTCTAGGGGTCGGCCTGTCTACCTTTCAGGGGTCGGACTGCCTACCTCTCAGGGGAGGCGACCGAAAATTCGTGCTGCCTACCTCTGGGGGTCGGACTGCCTGCATTTCAGGGGTCCATCTGCCTACTTTGCAGGCGTTTTAAGAAAAAAAAGGTCTGCCTACATTTTCTGGGTCCGTCTGCCTACTTTCCAGGCGCCGCAAGGGGCGATAAGAAACTGCGAAATATGTCCTGCCTTCATTCCGTACGCACGTGGTCTTTTAAAAGCAAGCGTGTCTACCCTCCAGGGGCTTGGCATTTTTTTTCGCATTTCAAGTTCTTTTTGCCGTCCTCTTAAGGGCGTGCTTTGGTGTGAGCGTCGTGCTCATCTGACTGCTGTATGGTTTGGGTTCAGAAAGGAAAAATCACACAGGGAAACGTTTTCTACATTTTATTTTTTCTCGACAAGTTTGGCTTTTCATTACAAGTTCATTACAGGTCTTTATATTTTTCACAATGCTACGATACATGTTGTTAACAATTTTATCGTTATTTTTACAATTTGTAGTAAAGTTTTTCCTAACAAAATACTTCAGAGAGTAACCATGAGCCTTGTACAGTAAGTACATCACACAATATTGTCCACACACGGCGGAATCCACCGCCTGCAAATCAACGGCATTTTTAGTCCATTGTTTACATTGCTTGTCCATAAATTTTCATATTGTCGGTACGAAAGGTCCAAGTCCGTATGAACAGAAATGTTCGCCTCTTCCATCGGCGCCGATGTAGATTGCCTGCCAATGTGATCCTGGTTTTGTTATAGGGTCAGTGTTGACAATGATTAATGCCGGTTTTTTGTGAATGGTGTGTGGGAGTGTGTTCGATGCATAAACACCCGTAAATAGGGGTCTTGCATATGGATCTTTTTTGAGTGCTATCTCCAAGCTGTGTCCATCCATATTAAACGCTGAAGTCTACCACTACGTTACGAGTTTTGTCGATTTCAATTAAGTTATTAAACTCTGAGAATACAACGCAGTTAACTGCTGCAGCCAGAGGTGACGCAAATCTTACTTCCAACCTCACAATCCCTTGTCGCTGTAAGTTCCAGTGGCTCTCGTTTGCCGAGAGATCCTGCGAAATGTCGAAGGCAAAAAGCGTGTATCCCTTAGGGTAGTCAGGAAAAGAAAGGTCGTTCCCCTCGTCTTTCCAGTGTATCCCCGTTCCACTGAACAGCGTATTAAACGCGTCAATGTAAGTATTGTTTGTGAAATCAGGAGTTAGTGGTTGTGCAGGTATCTGTTGTGAGTCCACGTGAAGACTCATGTAATTTATATTGAAATGCTGGAAATTGAACGGGTTATGTTTGTAGCTACCGTTGAAGGCTTGGTTGGTCACGAACCCTATGACAATCCTCTTTGGGTGTTGTCCGAGATGGAGGTTCGGAATTGTTTTGTCTTGTAGTCCTACGGGAATTGTGAATGTTTTCAGATCGACTCGTGTGAGTGGATATTTTGCTGGGGACGTTTCTAATGCTGCTGCGTGCCCCAGAAGGACGGTAGGAGAGATCCGAACCTTTCGCACTAACAGTGTAGCATCCAAAATGACAATCCTTTCGTTTTGCTTTGATGACATGAGCATAAAAGCGTCCCTATTACGTGTGAGCTTAATTCTCAGCTCAACATTATTTAAAAGAAATCTGTCCTGGTTAAAAAAATCCGAATGAATTGGACCCAGAAGTTCGATCACACTGCTGTTTTGTGATAGATCATGACGTTTCTTCAGTCCTAAATTGTTGACAGAAGTAAAGTCATCCATGTTACCCGCAGTGTCTTTGTACCACATTCGCATTGTCATGTGAGAATTTTTTGCTGGCGTGTCGTATGCGAGTAGAGCTTCTATGTAACTACGATAGGAATATGTCAAAGAAGATTGTGAAATCAACTTCTGATTCAAAGAGACATCTACTTGACTCCATAGTGAGTGAAGTAAGTAATTGACGGGGGCCGCGTCACTCTGGTCTTCTGCTTTGATGTCCGCGCCGTTCTCATTCACTATTTTACATTTTACGTACAAAAGTGTGTGAGCCGGGTCAATATACTCATGTCCTGTTCCGGGTACACAGAATTCGATAGTGTTTGACTGATCTATGCTTGTGACTGGTTTAAATGGTGTCCATTGCCCTCCTTCCAAAACGGTTTGTGTAGGAGGAACTGCCCACAAGTCCAGTTCGGTTCGGAGCGCCTCAGCCGAGGCCGTGTGTAAGAAGGCCATTCCTCAAAAAATGTGATTGCTGGTGTCGTTTAGTTTACGTTTCCGTGTGAGTGTCTGTCCTCCTCTCCCCTTCCGTGTCGAATGATTTCTTGGGTTAGATCGCAGACGTTTTATACCGTTCCCCTTCATTTTCTCTGAGAGATTTTTGCCGGCCTGCTTAAGGTGTGACTGGACACTAGTACGGATTGGCACTTCCCCCGACGCGACGTCAGCCAGGATGTGACTTCCAGCTCTCAGGGCCTCACGACCGACTGTTTTTGCCCCTTGCTTAATGATAGGGAAGATGCTTCTGAAAAGACCGCCGAGGAAACTTCCGATTCCAGCCCCTTTCTGTGAGGAAGAACCTGCATAGTAGTTCAGCCCCGATCCCGTCTGGGCCTGGTTTATGTAGTACGATGTGATGTGAGACATGTCTGCTTTGTGTTACGTTCGCTGTTTAAAGTGACTCAGTAACGTTGACGTTCCGTGTTGGAATGGTAAAAACTCCCCTGTGTGTGTCCTTTACTTCGATTCGATTTATTCGATCTTGAATGATATCGATGTAAATATACATCTGAGATTCCAAGCGGCATTCCAAGCGTCAAGTCGATAGGGTGTTCTCCTCTGACTTCTTCGCCTGCGGGGTATGGCCCTGCGTGTGGGAGCCCTAACTGCATGGCGAGAGTCGGGGCTAAAGTGAACGTTGACCCCGGCCCGGATTCAAAAGGGAATATGGTGACATGTTCGTCCTTTAATTCTATGGCCCGACTATCTTTGCGTGTCGTTGACGTTGTCAACGCTTTCCGCACAGCGTCGATGAAATCTTGTTTACTTTTGTAAAAGCCTGGCGTGACTTCGAGTTTTTGCTCACTTGTATAAATTTCGATGGAGACTTCTGTTTGTTCACCAACGTTTGCTACCCCCTTTTCCCCTACGACATATTCCACTTTCACCCAATTCTCTCCTTGTCTTATTTGTGACAGTGTGTTTGGATAGTGCATTTCTAGCAGCGCAACCTGCCAATCTCCGTGAAGTTCAACTCTTTTCGATAATTGCGTTTTGAAATTCGATGTTTTGTTATCTTCGTAAACGTCGGGGGATGAGTTACTAGGGAGCACTACGTAAAAATCCATTTTTATGTCTTGTCAATGTCCTTTGAAAATACCCAGGAACGCGAGGAAACAGGGTACCCTCTCCAGTGGACGAAGTGTTGCTTTTTGTCACCTTTCCCACGTGTCTTCACTATATATGCAATTTTAAATTTTTCTGGCTTTGTGACGCGGCTCAGTTCCCAAGAATAAAATGTCCCCTCCAGTTCCTCGTTATTGTCCAAGTCTGCTACTCGATACACAGGTTTTTCGTGTCGAATAACTTGTGTGATTTTGTAGATTTCCTCTGACCAGTTCCATGTACATCCCTTTTCGAAACGTTTTTTCTCTCTCGAAATTCTTACATAGTCCCCGACTTTAAGTTTAGGTGTGATTTTCTTTCCTCCTAACTTTCCTTGGTACAAGTTTTGGTACACCTCTAGGACTCGTCCTGGTTGACTGGCTTCAGTAGGTGTCATTTTTAGAGTTCTGTGTTACTTTTGGTTGTAAGCTTGTGTTATATCATCTAGGAGCCCCCCCGTGTACTCATACTTTTCCCTTTCGGTAAAAACCTTTTGAAGCCATGGTCTAAGTGTGCCGATGAAACGTTCTACAACAGAATATTTTGTATCAGGGTTGTTCGTGTGTGCGTATTGTATGTCCGTGTCTTGGAAATATTTTTTCAGTCTTTTGTTGTCAAATTCCCTCCCCTTGTCAGTGATGATGCGGGTTGGGCGCCTGTCGGTTCCGCTAAAAATGGTCTTGAATGCTTCCACTACGGTGTCTGCCTTTTTGTCTCGCACGGGCAAAGTCCAAGCAAATTTTGAAAAGACGTCGATTACACAGAGTATGAACGAACTGAGTTGATTCTCATCCCTTATTTCGCTAAAGTCAGCTAAATCTGCTTGCCAGCAGTCGTCAATGTTGTCTGCGTACGTTACGTTCCGTGGGAACGTTCGCCGTGCCCTCTTGTGGAGAGTATATGAGTCTTCCCCCTGGAGATAGTCGATTACTGTATTTTTTGGAACTTTCCTTTTTAACCCTTCCCACAGACGACCAGGTGTACTGTAGCCTGCGGGGTGCTGAGTGCTATGATAGATCTCTCTAAGACCATCGTTTCCATGGTTGATGTCGCTTTTTTTCGGGAGGTTTGCTGATTTCACACGCTGTGCGTGACTTTTGCTTCCTCTTCTTTGTATTCGTACAGTCGGCTTTGCTTTCATTTTCGAAACCAGATCCTTGTTGCGATAAGATGGCACTTCGATATTCTGCGTTTTTTATTATTTCTAGTGGAGTGTGTGTTTTCTTTAGTACGGGAATGAACGATCTCCAGTTTGGTGCTTGTGCGGTTTTCCTGTCACGTACAGCATCAGAAATTAAGTCAACTATACTTGACACCTGTTGACCGTCAACTGATGTCATCCCATTTGTGTCCCAGCTTATAATCTCATTTGCTGTTGGGGTTGATAAGTGTGTCATCAGAGTCAAGGCTGCACTTCTGTACTTGCTTGGCACTACCGTTATAATTTGTTCTCTTATTCTATTATCTTGCGTCGACTCTGTTTTCGCTGGTGTATCCTTCACAGTTGGAATTTCAAGTGATACTGGCTTTTTCTGCTCGTTTACAAAATACAGGTACTTTTGAAGTGCTTGATCATACATCTTCCATTTTTCACTGTCCTCAGCTTTTTGTTTCAGAATTTTGTTCATCTCTGTGTCTAAACTGCTAAGTACGTTTTCTGTAGTCCTCATGACTGGCTTCTCTTGAAGTCTCGTCACCGTTTCGTGTGGTAGAAGTACCAATTTTTTTAGTGTTCCATGTTTCACGACTTAAAGACTAGACTACTTATTACTGGTGCGAGAAAACGTAGTAGAAGTGGTAAGAATGCGCCTCCTCTCTGTGTTAGTAGAACTTTCTTTTTCTTCCAGGATTCCCCCCGTTTCCCAATCGCTTCAAAATTGTTTTGTGTTTTTTGAGTTTTTGTTTTTGTGCGTGTGTGAGTGGAACGTTTCTACAAAGGGTGTTGTCACAGATCTCACAAATAGAGTACACAAGTCGTTTGTCTGCTTCCCTCAGAATTGCTCTCCACAAAGACGGTCGTCCTCGTTGAAGAACGCGTAATAAGTTCTTGTGTACGTGATTCTTTTGAGCTGACATGTTCTTTTCACACGATGTTCACTCTAAGGAACATCGTTTAACTATGATTCCTCTGTGTTCAGGATGCAGCTTTTATACTTTCCTTTCGGAACGTAGATTATTGTCGTTTCGTCTGGGAAAATATGAGTTCTGAGGCGCAAGTGATCTTTCTGTCTTACATTGAAATCAAACAGAATGTATGAGTGCTCTTCGCGTGTGGCATCCTCGTAAGCTTCAAGCAGTGCTCTCTAGTTTGCGGGATCAACTTGAAGTACGAAACTTCTGATTTGTTGGACATCTCGTGGCAATTTTAACAGAAGAACGTAGTGTGCTTGTAAACTGATTTGTCTGAAGTTTGGTGGGAACAAACATTGTGACAAAAACCAGAATGATAGATTTCTGTGGTGTGAACCTTTTATTGCAATTTTTAAAAATTCTGGATTTTTGACTTGGTCCATAAAGTCGTCCACAACTACTAGTTTTGGTCCTTCTGCCGGGGGAAACTGATCTAAAGACGGAGCCCCCTCCACAAACGTTACACCGTGTTCCCTAGCGAGTTCATCATAAAGACTCTGGTATTCGCTGTAATGCCATATCACTTTTTCAAAAGTGACATTGAACATATGCTCCCTGTTTTCTACTATTCTTTTAACCAAAAAGGTTTTTCCGCCGCCACTAGGTGCGCAGACCAGGACATTAGAGGGGTGAGAGAATCTGATATCCATGTTCTCTGTTGTGTATCTCAAATCTGAATGACTTTCAAACGATCTTAGTTGTATTATATATTTTTTTTGAGGGCGAAATTTGTTTGAGGTGGTGGAAATGACCAAGTATTTTTTTCAGAATACATATTTATTGTATTACATTCAAATCAACACAACTTCTATTCATTTCTTTATTACAGAGTATATACAATCACATTCATTTCAGTGTCACGAAAACGTCGCCGAACAATGTTTCTTACACGAGACCAGTTGAGCCCGTCCAGTCCACAGCCTAGGCGGGGTATGTGAATATCCTTTATCCCCAACTGTCCACAAAGACAAGTCAACACGAACAAACACGTGTCCAAGTCCTCGTAAGAAGGCTTTTGATAACATTTCTCTTTAGTGATGAGATAGAAAATGTATTTCCCTGTTTCGTATTCAATGTGGGCGACTTGTCCGATTTTTCTGTTCTGTTCTTTTAACTCTTGTACGCGTCCAAATTTTCGTTTGAATCCAGCCGCAATCCCCTGTCCCATTTTTAAATCAGCAGAAACACAGTGTGCCATACTGTATTGTGGATCTAACAGTAAATCCCCTTGAATCTCCGTGAAAGACATTGAGTGTGGCTTTTTGTTTTGTGAGTCGTCGTGACGATGTATGTTTCTGTTGTGTCCACCCGTCTGCGTATCACCCCGCTTTTATCTCCAGAAGATAAGTTCTGGTGCTCACCACCGTCAGCGCTGCTACGAGTTTTTTTAGTCAGACTCTTTTTACCGTAACGTCCGATAACGACAATGTGTCATGAATTTTCTAAATCATCAAGTGTCTGTAAAAAGCTGTAGTCTTCATCGTCTAATAATGTGCCAGTGAAACCGAATGGAACTGTTTTGCCGTCACATACACATCTTCGTTTGTTTAGACAAACTTGCCACTTTTTTTGATGAAGGACGTGACACGATACGCCAACCAGGTAAGCGGGCGATCTGGGTGGGTATTTGAATTGTTGTGTGTTCTTGTGTTTCAAAAACCATTTCCTTTAATCTGTCAAATGTGACTGTGTCTGTGCATGAACTGTTAATAGATATACCCCTAACCTTGATCACTGTTTTGATATTGTTCAGGTCTCCACCGACAGCCACACGGAAACTGTACGATTTTGCTCCAGATGAAACAAATTCTGTACAGAATGAGTTCTCACCATAATCATCCGCAAGCTGGTCAGTCAAGTCACCAAGATATTGGCCGAGTTGAGGTTCTGGTTCACCGGGGACCGAGAGGAAACAAACGGAATCTGAAAATCGAAGGAAGAGTGAGGTTAGTTTTTTTGGTTGTGCTGATCATTTTTTTTCCTGTCCACCTGATTAGTACTTACCAGTATCGTGATAAAGTGCACGCTCGCCAACAACATCAAGATACTTGTATAGGAGAAGTCGTCCGTGTGCTGTTGTGAACGCAGCATGAATTAATGAAGTTGTTTTCAAACTGTCTTCCATATCTTCGACAGGTATGAAATTTATCTGCAAGCAGTCTTCCCCTATTGGAAGAATTGAATTTATGGTGATGGTAGAATCCTGACAGAGTGATATGAGCTCTCCGTAATCGAAAACAAAAAATGTTTGTGATCGAAGTGTTTTTTCTCCCATTTTACCCCCTGCAACAAGAAACACAAAATAGGTTAGTATAAGTGTCGTATATGTTCCGTTTTATTGAATTTTATATTACTTACAAAAGGAATTGAGGATGAGTTTTGCAAGGAATCTTTTCCCAGGGTTTTTTTCCACCCTGTCCATTCTAATCACAATCCCATCTCGGTCATAAATGTTCTGGATGTACTGATCTTTTTGTGCATCAGTTTTGACGTGAGACGGCCACCGTGATGCTTCTATTTTCAATGCCATATTTTCTCTGACGTAGGATGAAAACAAACCGTCAGTTTTTGTGTCGTGATCGTAAACTTTGACCCCTGGATATTGGTATACTTCATGAACTTTCATTAGTCTGTAATTTTTCTTTACAGCTAATTGTAGCTCGTTAGCACACCATGTCCCAGTAAGTGTCCTTTGGTCTTCGTCATGGGTGCACTCATCTTGGATTTGATTTTCCGCACATGATCTACAGAGCGGAAACATCAGTTTCGAGCAGCATTTGTATGGCAAGACAGGTAAGAACAAATCTTGTGGTGGTAATACTGTGGCTTTTATCACACCATTCCACTCGTCAGGTTTTGGGGTATTGGGGTCATCCTCCAGAAATATTTCGGGATGACCAAAGGGATAAGGAGATTTAAAATTGCAAAATGGATATTCTGAACACATATCATAGAACTTAATTTTTTCTCCTTTGCTTAAGTCTGCCTTTTTGTATGATCTGAGTGCGGAAGTACGCCCTCCACAAAGTGCATCACGAACTTTGAGAGGGGGTGACCGTTTTGTCGTGTTATGCGCATAGTATGCTTTGTATGTGGGGTTATGATTACATTCATAAACGAAATCACACTCCCAAATTTCTTTGACTTTGTATCCACTACTCCTGAATAATGAAGTTATTCTTTTTGTCTGTTCATAAGGATCCCCTACCTGTCCTGACTGAAGTCGTTCACGAACATTAAGATTTGGAAAGCATTTTCGACAATGGTGAAAAAAACACCCATGAAATTGATATATTGTCTTAATTGTGGATCCATCTTCGTGTGTGATCTCTGTGTATCCATCAACGGGGCGACCCATGACTCTAACTTCACGACCGTTCTCTGCGGTTATTATTTTCCCTTTGTCTCCGAGTTTTTGTTGTTCATAGTCAAGCCATTTTAGGGCCATAAAACTTTGTTTATCTCTTCCTCTATACCCCCCCCCCCCCCCCCCTTGGAACAATACCTAGGGTGTACAGTTGCATATGTTTAAAACGGAACATGTTCATGCATGCTAAAGAAAGAGTAAGGCAATAGTGAAGGGGGTCAGACCCCCCAGTTTCGATGAACAATGTCCCGAACGATTCCATTGCACGTCTTAAAATGTCTACATCAGATTGACAATACAGCATAATTTCCATTTTAAAATGAAACCTAACACCGCTTTCTACTTGCTCACTGTACCATTTGTACCATTTGGCATGGGGCCGAAGTGGTCAAAAAATTCTCTTCTGTTCATAAGATGCGGAAAATATCCTTTCTTTAGTTCAGTCAAACCGAAAGCCTTGGGCAATGAACTTAATTTTTGTGGAACGAACATGAGGGAGTCCTTGAAATGAAGGGAGGGAGGGAACTCTTCGACCCGAAAACTCATCGCTGAAAAGTCGCCGCCAGAAACTCACCGCTCTGGTGTACACGTTCACCAGAAATAGTTCGAAACTTGGCGCCATTTCCGATGTTGCCATGTTGCCAATGGCTAGTTGCGAGGTAACTAATGTGAGAAATTGTACGACCACACAATGTTACTCAAGTAACTTTTGAATACTGATCATAAAATCTCTCATACTAATTATGTGCAGAAGGAAATCGATCTATGCACAGTAATGTGACGAAGGTGATGTGATAGTGCGAAGAAGCAAAGATGGCTTCGTGCGCCTCGGATGGGAAGTA